>WAAB01007954.1:185463-237070 GCA_013389865.1 Piaya cayana
GGTCCCGCCCGGCTGCAGTCACGCCGCCGCCCCCGCGCTCCCTTAGCTGCGTGACCGCCGCCCGGGGCGGGGGCGGGGACACCGCGCCTCTCCCCACCCCGACTTCCCCTCAGCGCTGTGATTGGTCTACGCCACGCGCCCATCAAGCAGATGCCGCACGCTGATTGGTCGCTGCCGGCGAGGCCCCGCCCCACAGAGCTCCTTCTCCTCCCCGACTCCTCGCGGCGGTGTCCTCAGAAGACTCATCGTGCTGGAGTGTGTGTGTAGGGGGGTCGCTCCGCGCGCCCATTGGCCGGCGGCAGCGCCGCTCCGCCGGGAGGTGGCGTCTGATTGGCCGGCGGTGCGGGAGGGGGGCGTGGCTTCTTCTTGGCTGCACCCACCCCCCTGAGGCCCCGCCCCGCGACCGAGTCCCGTGTGTGAGTCACGGCGCGGCCCGGCAGCGCCGTTCAATGCCGTGCGCGGGCGGGCGGCGCTGCCTGCGCTGCCCCGGCCGCCTCCCCCGCCCCCGCCCCCGGTGCATGGCTGGCGGGGCGCACTTGTCACCCTGTCACATCCTCTCCTCCGCCGCCGCCCGGTGCCGCCGCAGCGGCATGGGATAGAGCGTCGCCGGTTCTGAAGCTATCGCTCCTCTCCGGTGCCGACCCAGCGCCCGCCAACCTCCTCTCGCCGCTCCCGCAGAGCCGCGGAGCCCCCGAGCGGGTGAGTGCAGCGGCGGGGACTTAGGGGGACGGGGACGTACAGGTGTGCGTGGAACTGTGTGTATGTGTGTCTTGATAAAATAAAGTACTTACATATACTTAAAAGTACAGTGCATACATATAATATATACTTGTATCCCTAGATGTGTACTTTATTTTATCTGTATACACGCTTATATGCATATATGTACTTATATATAAACTTTTCTGTATGTACTTTATTATATATAGACTCTTATATAAGTGTATGCCTATGCATGTAAGTGTATAGATATATATATAAGTGCATATATAGGTACATATAAGTACATATATGTATGCGTGTAAGTGTATAGATGTGTGTGTAAGTATGTATATATGCATATATGTGTGTAAATATGTGTGTAAGTACTTGTGTGTATGTGCATAAGTGTGTAGATATGTGTGTAAGTACGTAAGTATGCATATAGGTGTGTAGATACAGGTGTAAGTACATATGTATGTGCATGTGAGTGTGCAGATAGATGCGTATATGTGCATATATGTATGCAAATAAGTGTGTAGATATGTGTGTAAGTACATATGTGTATAAGTGTGTAAGTACGTATATGTATGTACACCCTGGTGCTGTTTCTGACTACAGATGCGTCTCATCCTGCCGATGAGCATTTCATTTAATTTATTCATTTTTTCCCCGCCCCTGCTTGAGATTGTGCTTGAAGTAGTGGTGAGGGTTGACGTGACGGGGTCCCGAAAACTTCCCCAGCCACAGCCCATCTCAGAAAACCAGGGAAACCCACCTTTTTCTTACTGCCAGGCACAGAGTCCTATTCCTCGCCTCATCGTGTTTCAGAATAATCCTGATCTCTGTATGACCCTGGGCTCAGATTGGCGTGGCAGGAAGATATGTGTATCCCAGGGGGAAGCCGTGGTCCATGGCAGCGAGTTTTGATGGTGTGGATTGGGATGGAGAGTGCTTAATGTTATGTCTCTATTTCAGTGCTGTTATTTTTTTTTTATCGTTAATGTATTTTTAGAAACGTTAATGTGCTGTACTTTTTTGTGTGTCATACGTTCAAAGTAGCTAAAATAAAATAGATACAGGGAAAACCTCAGCAAGTACAGAAGTACTTCCATACATAAGGCATCTGAAGCTTCAGTACTTTCTGGGTTTAGTTTTTGATATTAATTGCCCAATCTCTGTAATTCATAGCATATGGAAACTAATTGTTGAATTGAAGGTTTACCAAACCTCACAGTGCTCTAAAATCACCTTTCTCACACGTTGGTGAAATAAATCTACTGAACTTCTGTTAAGAGGAAGGGCCAGCATCATTCTGAAGATCCTCTACATGCAGTTTCTTTTCTTAAGGCAAGCACTCCTGTAAATAAGTAGTAGTAAAGTGTGGCTTTAGTCAGTGACTGCTTAAGTGTAATCTTATGTATGCTTCAAATCAGTTAATTTCTAAAGGAAATGAAGTCTTAAACAAACCTTTATTCTGTCTACAAAGTGAGGGAAGGAAACAAAAAACATCAGCCCCCCAGATTGATGGCAAATAGAAAATAAGCCCTTCTCCTAAGAAGTAGCTTGCCCAGCGTAACCCACAAGCTTCCTAAATGTCTGTTTTACTGTCTTTATGGGGAGTTCTTGAGGTCTGATCTCTTAAATCACTATGAAGTGGGCCTGTGTCTCCTCTGGTACTAGTTTAGCACCAGTGTAACTTCATTAACTTTAATCGAGCAGATTTGCACTGATGTGAAAAGTAATCAAGAAACCCATGTTTTCAGAAAGGCCCCTATAGCAGTGACGTGACAAGCTCTGATTCCCTCTCTCATCAGACCCAATTACGCCACACTTACTCATGCTGAGTGGTACTTTACTGCGCAAGTGCTCCCTGTGATGCCTGTATGACTACTTGTGGACTACAGTACTGATCTGGGTGAGGTAGAGTGGCGCTTGTTTTTTTGTAACTATTTTTTTTTCATTTCTCTCGATATAAGAATATATCGGATAACTGTTTTTCTTGGGTTGTGAAGAAATCTGAGGACTTAATGTAAAGCTACTTTGTTAAGTGACTTTACCAAACCTCCTTGTTTTTAAGACTTCTCTGCCACCAGTGAAACAGGCAGGTAAGTTTTCTGTGTGGTTAGCTTTACCTTGTTGCTATGGAAAGTAGGAAGATGATCGTTGAAAATTCATTATCTTGTCCTGGAATTCCTCTGTGCCTGGGGGAATCCGGACTTACACGCGACGTTAAAGTTGGGGGTGATTTTATTTTAGTTCTCTTCCTTCTTCAGAACCCTCCCCCTATTTGCTCGCATCCCATTGTTTAAATGTTTGCTACTGAAATCACAGGGTGGCAGGATCAGGCTCTTGGTTATTTTTCTATAAAACAGTTGATAATGGCTTGAGTGTGATGTTGTAGAAAGATAATATGATCTGGAGTGTCCACAGCTCAGATCCACTGTCTTGTTACAATCTCAGAAGAAAGCTCTGTACTAAGCAGCCTGTAAAGAAAATGTGTCTAACAAAGCAGAACTGTCTTGTGCCTTTATGTTCTGATTTATAAATATCTTGAAAGTTTGCTTGATACTGTTTCAGAACAAGACAGGATTCTTTCATGTTTGTTTCGTATTTTCACTTCCTTGTATGACTGTGTTCATTGCTAAGCTTTTGTGTCACTGATTGAGATGTTATTGTAATTAACATTAATTATGCAAACTAGATTGTTTTTAGAGACTCTCCAACTCTGTATTGGTACTGTCAACTTGTTTGTTGAACGAAAATCCACACATTTCACCATTCTCAGAGGAGAGAGATTAACTGGTTCCAAATTAATACATGCATGGGAAACCATAGCAAAATCAATCTATTTTAGCTCAAATGGCACATTAAATCTTGATAGAGATGGTGAATACAGTATGGCTGGAGCTGAAAAATCAAGGCAGAGTAAATGATGGGAGCAAGAAAGGGGACTAGGTACAGCCATTTGGGGAGGGTATTTACACTGCAAAGTTCTACCACTTTCTTTCCAGATAGAAAGTACTAGATTAATTGGGCCAAGTTCTGCTGTCCCTAGTTGAGCAGAACTCTCACCCAAGTATACTGGAGCTGTCTGCTTGGTTGTGGACGGCTCAGTTTGTTCAAGAAATGGAGAAAAAAAGTCATAGTGAACTTCATTAATTAGTTAGGTAATTTTGGATTTTAGACTCAAAGATGATTGTTTCCTTTAATATGGTTTAGAAGGTGTTCCAGGTTTTTTTCTTTTTTTAAAAGAAAAACTTATTAAAAATGTCTTTGAAATATACATTCACTTACACAATATTCCCTGTAGCAATGGTAGCACTTCACATTTTTTTTATAATGTTAATTATAATAACATTTACTAAAGTCTCTATGTCTGATTCGGGATCACCCCCTTGAAACATTCTGAGCTGAACAAGAATTTAGAATCTCTCCCTAGAAATCACAATTGTTGCAATAGTTGTATGTTGTATTGTTGTGTACTCTCAGGAAGAAAAGAAAATTAGGGGTGGGGAGAAGTTTTTAAATGAGATTTTGTTGTCACAGTAGCAAAATCTGAAAATACACGCAGACTGGCAGATTATTCCCTATCTTAAAAATCAAGTACTTCTGATTTCCTATTTAAATAAGCAAGATTTGGCTTGCAGTTTGCTTTGGATAATGAGAGAGGTTTTTCTCTTTCTACTTCCAGTGCAGTGGTCCTCTGGAAAGTTAGAAACAGCGCCCTGGGGCTCAGCGGAGGGTGTATAATTATATGGGAAGCTCCACAGCACCAGTGAATTAGCATTAGCAGCTGAGTGAGTTTGTTAAACTGTAGAGATGGTATTATGGAAATCGATAAAATGCTGATTTCTTTTTCTTATTGCAGGCTCTATGTTAAAGGGAAAAGATGCTATTTGTTTGTCTGCCCTTCACATAGGCTTACCAAACTATTAGTTGATTTGGAAGGGTAGGTTTTTCAGTTCAGACAATAAGTAGTGAGATTTTTTCTTTTAAAGTCTTAAATCTTTATTTGTCAGATTTTCATTCAGAACTCAGAATAACATCCTGACCTGCAAGTGGTTTCCAGTGTGCCTGTTTGTCAACAGAGACAAGAGTGAAGGTCACTTATTTTTCTTCTGACACGCTGATGTGGCATTGTTTGCTGTAACCCAAAAGCTGAATATTCCTGGCATTCCTGTTTCTGCTTTAAATTAAATTATCTCAAGTGTTTGGAGGGCTTTAATGAGATATGCTGAAATCCACAGTAAAAATAAAAGAGAAATAGTGACCCTGAGTATTTTCAGAGACACGAGTCAGGAAGGCTGATATTACTCGCTGTAAGATCCATAATGCGCATTGGCCTTTATTTCTTTGTCTCAAAGCTTCTCCTGCTTTTATACCAGAAAGACAAGTACCCAGAAAGACAAGTACCCAGAAAGACAAGTAACCAGATCTTTCATCACAGTAAGTGCTTACAGAGAAATGACAGATCGACAGCCTTATGTTGAGCACCGTGTAACATGTATGATGTATTAAGTTCTGGTGATCAATATAAGACATTTTAATTGGAGGGAATAGTAAATGCCTGTCTTGTAATCTAAGGAGTTTATGGGATTTTTTTCTTCTTCCTGATTGAAATTGAACTTAAGTTCATAATAAAATTATTTTGTTTTAAAATATCTGTATGCTACAACCGTTGATGAAATACTCTGAAACATTGTATGCAAGCTAAAATACACTAAGGACTTTGGAAGAACCTGGGAAACCTGACAGTCTTAGTGGTGGAGAGCATAACTGATGGTAACCCAGACTTTACGGGGCTAGGGAAGTTCATCTCCGCAGCTTCTTCAAGAATGCCTTAGCAAGCATCTGTTTTGTGACTTGTGAGAGGTGTATGTATAGAGTTCAGATATTGTGAGGCGTGTGGAGCGTGTTCTTGTATGAATAGGAACAGTTCAGAATGCTGGATTTATGATGCAGGCAACAGTAAAGGTCAGCAACTTGGAAAATTAATAATATGGCCCATGTTGACATTTTAGAGGGAATTCTGATGGGGGCGTGGTTCCAGCAAATGTAAACTCGCTGGTCCGGCTGCACAGATAAAATTGGCAGCCTTCCTCTTATCTCTTTGATAACCCAAACCTTTTCACTGAGAAACTGGCAACATTATGTTTATATTCTCCCTGTGCTTTATTGTTTCTGCTAATCTCTAATTAAATAGAGCCAGTAAGGGCCAGCATGGTGCTTCTAGTGCTCAACTACAGCTTAGAAATGACGCTCTGCTGTCTAATAATTATGAGCAGGTGAAGTCACAGGAAGGGTGGGAGAGCTGGAGTAATGTAGTATGCAAGTAAAATCCTTATTCTCTAAAATATTTGCCTGTAGTATTTCATATCTCTTCCATGGCTATGAATGTCCAGATAAGGCCTTAGTGTAAGGCCACAAAAATGAAAAAAAATCCCAAAACCCAGGGTGAAGAGATCTCACCTGAACCTGAACAGACCTTTTAAGCTCCTACTGTGTGAAATAGGGAGGAAGATCCTAAGAAATAACAAGGATAAAGTCTCTAATAACTGCAAAATTGTCGGAGCAATGGTGACTGAAATAGTAGCTCCTGTATAGAGAAGGAATTGTAGTCGCTTTGCTCTCTTTTCATAAGCTGTTACCAATGTGGTTAAAGCACTGGTCCTGAGAACAAGTGTGCTGAGAGCTTGGGTTCTTTGTCTTTAAGATTTACCAGTCTATATTCATATATTTGCTGTAAGGCAAATAAAATACTGCTTATTTTATTATCCAAGTTCAACATTCTCATTAAAAATACACACCTTGGCTTTTGTTGAAATGAAGTCAGTTATTCCTGTGGATGCCTTTTTCACTTTTGGCCATCTTCTGAATCACAGAATCACAGAATCACATCTTGTTTTTGTTTCCTTTCTTCTAAGTGTCTCTTAATCATCTGCTTTCCTTCTTTCTGTCCTACTGACTTCCTTTTCTGTCATTGTTTTTGATTCCCTCTGCTTCTTTCCAGCCATTTTTTTCCTCCATTTGTTGTTCTTCATTCTAGTCTTTTATCAACTATCAGTGTTGCTGCTTGCTTATAGAATAACATTAACTGCTCCAAATAACACTGCTTTATGTTTGGTACAAATAAGTAGAAACCTGTCCTTCCTTAAAAAGCTTATAGTGGCAATGTGACCTGTGGGAGACTGGCATATATATCCTGGTTTTTGTGGCCCATGCTTGATTCAGTGTCCTCTGCCTGTGGCAAGGAAAAGGTTCACCACCACTGACCCATACTCTAAGAAGAAAACGTGAAGGGTGAGCCTGTTGAAGGTGTGACATGAGTTGATGCAGTCATCCAGGAGTCCGGACCACAGCCAGGAATAACACCCAGGAGTCATCAGCTTCAGGCACATGCTCTGTGCTGGAGCAAAGCAGGGTTTCTGCTTCTTCTACACTATGTGGAACTCAGTTCTAATTTTTCTTTTTTGGTTCTTCTGCTTTTGTTTATTTGGCTATCCTCTCTGTTTTAGTCTTTTGTCATTTTTAATATGTCATGGCTACTAGGAACCTCTCAGACTGCATTGCAGGGATGTATTAAGACTTAGTGGGTATTCCCTCATCCTGTGCTAGAATATTTGGCTGTTGCCAAAGGAATTGAGGCCAACTGGCTCCTGGGCTGCATCAAAAGAAGTGTGGCCAGCAGGTCAAGGGAGGTGATTCTGCCCCTCTATTCCTCTCTTGTGATACCTCATCTGGAGTACTGTGTCCAGTTCTGGAATCCTCAGTGTAAGAATGATAAGGAACTGTTGGAATGGGTCCAGAGGAGGGCTACAAGTATGCTTGGAGGGCTGGAGCATAGTCCATACGAGGACAGGCTGAGAGAGTTGGGCTTGTTCAGCCTGGAGGAGAGAAGGCTTTGAGGAGATTTCCAGTACCTGAAGGCGGCTACAAGAAAGCTGGAGAGGGACTATTTATAAAGGCTTGAGGTGATAGGATGAGGGGGAACAGCTATAAACTGTAGAGGGGCAGATTTAGACTAGACATAAGGAAGAATTTCTTCTTCGTGAGAGTGGTAAGACACCGGAACAGGTTGCCAAGGGGAGTTGTGGATGTCCCATCCCTGGAGTTGTTTGGGGCCAGGTTGGATGGGGCCTTGGGCAGCCTGATCTAGTGGGAGGTGTCCCTGACCATGGCAGGGGAATTGGAACTAGATGATCTTTAAGGTCCCTTCCAACCCAAACTTCTATGATTTTATGAAACTCTGAGGTATTTTTAAAAGAACACACTGATCTTTTGCTGAACCTGGTACTTGGAAGGTTTTGGAAGGGAAGCAACCCTTCTTTATGTGAGAGGGAACATGTCTGATAGTAAAGTTTTTAAACAGAGGTGAAGTCTCTAGACCATCATTGGTGGTAGTGATGGTCATTACCTGATATGAAGTGAAAGAGGTAGCAACCAGATACGGAATAGCAAAATACCCAAACTCAAGGCATCCTTCCAGCATTCAGCCAACATAGGGAGGTTGTTTTAACTGCCCTTTGATTTAGAATATTTTTAATCCCCATTTTCAGATATTTCAGTGCAAATTGTAGGGAAAGGCAGTTTCTGCCTTGTCAGATTGGTAGATTTTTGTGGCATTCCTATCTTGGAAAGTCCAAAAGAGATGAAAAAAATACCTGAGCTATAGTCTTCTGCTATGCCCTATACTATGTTCAAAATGAGTTAGTCTTCTCTTGTTCAGAATACAGGCTGTGATGATCTGTTTCCTTTGCTATGATGATCTGTTGCCCGAATGTCCTGGTAGCATAATTTGATTGCGGTGCTTTGACAGCCATCATATCACTCCTATGAAAAAACAGTATTTGAAATCCAAGAGATCCAGAGTTATAGTGCTTGTAGCAGTGACTAGTTCCATGCTAGTGGGTATTACTGTATTTTCCTGATTTATGACTCTCATTCACCAATATGGACTTGCAGATGAATTCTTCACATATTATTTAGCAAGATGGTAGTGCTCTGTGTTTAAAGGGCTTGTTGTGTTTTTTTTACTCTCCCTCCCCAGTGTGGGGTTCAGACCTTACTAGTTTTGTTTGAAACTCTCAGATCCAGATTCCTTCTGGAGCTGTTGCAGCATGAGTGAACACTGCATAGGGCTTCTTTCAAGAGCTACAACAGTATCCTTGCCCCTCAGCCAAGCAAAGTTAGCAATCCTTATTATCTCTGGGACTTTTCTGTGGTTTTTGTTTTATTTTTTCTTTTTCCTTTCTCTTTCTTCCCCATTTGAACCTTGATTCTGCAGGAGCTGGTGCAATTACACGGCCTGTCTTACATCTTTCTATTCAGAAGAAGGTGGAGTGTGAAAAGTGGTCTGCACTGAAGTGCAGATATTTCTCTAGCCCCTTCATCACCCCCAAGTCTAACACTTCTTTGACCTGAAAAACGGCAGAGGAATATTTCCCACTTGAAAGCTTTTTCCTGGCTTTAATGAGAGATTAAGGAAAAATCCTTCTTTTACAAAGAGAGGAAGTGGTGTAGGTTAATGCATCCAGCACCCTTTAGGAAAGGGTCATCACTGCGTGAGTGCTGCTAAGAAAAGTTGCCAAATCCTTCCAGACTGCACCAGACTGTTGTGAAAGGCTCCTGTGATATGAAGAAGCTATATAGCCAGTGTGTGCATGCGTATTTCTGAAGGTTATGCTGGATTTTTGCCATGCCACAGAACTGATTAGAATAATTCATAATAAAAAATGGATAATGTGATGGGTGAAGGATGGAGGTGGGTGGCAGGAAAGGCAAATCTGACCGTTTCCCTGGTCAGTGGATGTACACTGAAGTGTAGATTTTCTACCACTGTCTGTAGGAAGAAGCTGCCGCCCTCACTTTTGTTGTCAGAGATGACTGTTATATGCTTGGCTTATGCATTGCTGTTTGTTTATTTACTTGCAGTAGGGCTTAGAATGTTCCAGGTACTTTCCAAGTGTTTACGGATAATCTCTGCTCCAAGGACTTCACAAATCTGAGAGAAACCAGAGGAAAGTAAATAGATGGGAATTTACAGGTCGGTACTGAGAAACAGAAGGAGATTCACAGGACGCAGGGCTCTGAGAGGAGTGTGAGTGGGTGGCAAAGGTGCTGTACAGGTGAGGGGAGGAGGAGGAGATGTGTAGTGGCCTCCATGAAAGAAACAGGCACCATGCAGACAAGTACTCAGACTGCCGAGCTTTCTGTCTGTTCTGCATTTATAAGCCATCTCAGCCTAGCAAATGTGTGCATTTTGGTCCCTGGTGTGTCTGGAAAGAAAAGAGATCCTTTGCTTTGCTTCTGCATTACAAGTCAGTCCTTGGTCAGTTTAGAGCTCCTGACACCTGATCTATCTCTTGGATGCTTTCCCCTGTATTTGTCATTGTGTGGTGTGATGGCTGTGTAAGTGGAGTTACTCTGTCACGCTCTTTGCAGGGAAATGCTGTGAAAATGAGAAAGCAGGAGAATGAGGCCTGTGAGGTGTGTGTGAGCAACATGGGGCTTGACAAGGCCAGCAAGAGGTAGCACTGGGGTTTTGCATATGCGTTCCTTATGGCACAAAACGTCAGCATCTTCAATTCAATTTCTGCTGTGATTAAGGTCCCTGAGCATGTCTGTAACACAAAACAGAAAACAAGAAAATGTTTTGTCTTCAGCCGTCATTCTAGTATTGCTTATGTGCATATGAATCATTCCTCCTCCATCTGGAAGGATGAGATGCAGAGCTCTTTTCTAAGGAGGTATATAACATACATCCTCATAGCAGCCAGCAATTGGCATGACAAAAGGGTTACAGCGAGTTGCTGGCACTTTTCCCATCCATCTTGCCACTGGAAACATAATGTTTTTGCAATGTGCATGCTCTTCAGGCACCAGCGTGCAGAGCCAGTCCTTGGGACACACAAACAGAGCCATTGCATGTTGTTTTCTTTTGTTTGTGGTGCCTCCACAGTGGCCCAAGAACTGGGAAGTGGGAGTAATGGCCATGAACTGGTTTTCTTTATTGGAGTGTGATATGCCGTGGATGAGAACGGTAGGGTAGTTGTGGAACATCCCTAGGTGTGGTGAGGATGAGCAGCAAGGCACCTAGCACTGCCAGTGTAACATAAGTGTGAGAGAAGACCTTGTTTCGCTTCTATGCTTGTATGCTTGGCACAGGACAGGGCAAAATTTGATACTATGGAATGCACAAGGAAAAAGAAGTCTGATTTTAAAAGATGTCATAGGCTGTTCATGTAAACTGACTATCTTGTATATGTTCTGTCCTTTACTTGATTTGCAAGAAGACCAAGGCCCTGACTCAATTAACTTAGTCTGAAGTGTTCCTGTGATGTCAAGAAAGAATTTTATGGCCCATCTTTTTGTAGAGTGCCATTTAACATTGCATCGTAACAGGCAGTGTAAAAAAGTGCTCCTTAATCTCAGTTCTGTGGTTTAACACATCTATTGTTATCTTCCTCTGTTGCTAAGCGTAACTGGAAATATCCTCATCTTGCAGCAATGACCAGCTCAATGTGCCGCTCAAACTTAAATGTAGAAGCTGGATATTCTGCTGAAGCTTCTTGAGGCATTCTTGAAACTGACCAAACATATGCCTGTGGGATTGGACACATCTTCGCTGCTTTCTTTTGAAGGATGGTCGGAGGTGAGGTAGAGAGTCCAGGATACACTGCAGGGCCCAGGGCCTTTGGTGCATTTAACAAGCTGATGTTTGAACCATTTGTTCTCAGAACTGGGACTGGTGGCTCTTTCTCCCTGGGGAGTGTGCCTGTACAAATGGGAAAAGCCTCTCTGCTCCCCGTTCCTGCTCTGCATTTTAACCCGTTCTGTAAGGCAGGCTTGTTTCTGCTGCAGGAGCTGAGTCTGCCGGTTTAGGGCATTGCTTCTGCAAGACCTAAGCGAACTTGGAGTAGGGTGGGAATGGCAGGGAGGAAATGTTTAGTCTGCCTCACCTGAGGGAACTAAGTCCTGCTGTGCTGCACAGCAGATACAGATTTGGGACCACTGTTGCGAGTGCCTTGTAGATGAAGTGAGCAACTTTGGCTTTTGGAAAGACATATTCCTGTCTTAGTGTGTGAAAGGAGGAACCTCCTTTCTGCTCCTTCATGATGGGTGGGTTTAAGATACCGCTCTGGTCTTAACATCTCCCATTAGCTGACTCTAGACAGAGACATGCTGAGCTTAGGGGGTGAGGTATGGGCATGTTCTGTTGTGTGGTTTGAGGAAAATGGCCAGTGGAGTCTGTTGGCTTTCTGCAGCTGAGTTCCTGCTCTAATGTGAGAACAATTGCGCCCCTTTCCTTGGAACCATTGTGACAGCAGGTAGGGACTATGAAAACCCTTCTGTGTCAACGAAACCGCCTTCTGCTTGAGAGAGATTCTCGCTATTCCCTCCCAAAGTGCTTTTGGGAGGACGCTCTGAAGCTAGGATGTGAGACGGTGTCGTGGAAAGCCACTCTGCCCTGGGGAGTGAAATACTCCTGCAGATTAGGGTTCAGCGTTGGACTTTAGTACCGGGGGAGAGCTTTTCTTTTACTCTGTCTCTCAAAGCTTATGCTTTTATCTTTCCCCTGATATGTAATAGCCTGGAGAAGACCCTTCAGGCAAAGATGCTTTGTTACTTTCTTTAGCTTCATGATTGCTGTTTATACTATAGCGTAATAAGCACAATTAGCATTTCTGGCTTATTTCAGGGTGTGTGCTTGTGTGTGAAAAGATTTGGATGCATTAAATCTGCCATCTTTCTTACCTGTGCCTGAGATTTCATCAGCTTATTATGACCTTTTTCTGATATGTAACAGATATGGAAAGGAAATAACACTTTCCCTGCTCTTGGAAACATTTCAGTAGCTTGACTTTGGTAAGCATTAGGGTGGTAATAGGGATGAGTGGTGATACATGCAGTGTCTTGCTTTGGAAACTGGCTTCTGGATCCTGTAGAACATGGAGAGTGGGTAGAGGCTGTTCACATCAAGAACTTCACCCGCAGTGTCTAGGTGCAACATGCTCCATGTATGTCAATTCAGCTCTGCTTTTCTTTGTGTGACAGATCAGTCTTAGGACCCCTGAGGCAGAAGAATTGCATTGCTGTGTGTGTTTGTGTGTATGCTTAGCAGGTGTATTTTCTCCTGTGACAGGTTCAGTGTCTTCCAGCCTGAGTCAGCTGTGAATATTACCACTTCCTGAGAGGCTTGAAGACCAGGTTCTTATGGCCTAAATACCACCTAAAGCTCTGTGCTTGAAGGTCAGGAGCCAGCTGGAAAGAAATAAAACATACAGGGTCTTAGGTGCAATTCAGGGCATGTGAATCTGGCTTCTCTACTCCTGTGATACCAATGTGCCATAAGCATCTTATGTAGGAAGCTAATGGTGCACAGGTCAGGACAGTGACTGTATTTTCAGTTTCCAAAGTGTTTTTAGACACGTGGACCTTGACTTCCCACCTCTAACCCAGGTCCATTTTGAATTCTTAAGCCAGTCAGTGCTAGACAGAGCAAAGAACCTGGTCCAAGCAGTGCTGCTTATTCCTGGAAAGGTCCTGACATTTCACAGCATTTACCTTTTGGAGGGTAACTGGAGGGGTGGGGGGTAGGTGTGGAGCTATGCTGGAGCATGTGTTGTTTTCTGGCTCTGGGGTTTTTTGTTGTTGTTTTTGTGGGTTCTTTGTTTTTTTCCCCTCATGTAAGGTTTGAAAGCTTGCGTTGCATCCATGGTCAAGAAGGACTCGGCAACCCTCTGTTACCATCAGCACCAGATAGATCTACTGCTGAATGAGAGAGATGCTTGGACTATTGGACCTGATGGGCTGAGGGTGCTTTGCAGTGTTCCCAGTGTGCTCAACTGTGGGGAAACAGCCCTCCTAGGCTTGCTTGTGGCCATAAAAAGTGTGATCTCTCACTATGTTGGCCTTGGTAATCTCTGACTATCAATCATCCTCTTCTCGTTTGGAAGAACTTTGACTTATTAATAATGAGAGATACATCAGTGTGAGTAATTTCTGTTTGAAGATATTAAGCTCTGTGAATACTGAAGAATATCATATCCTAAGCTTTTGAGCAGTTCTGACTGTAATGCAGTGCTGTTCTTGGAATGATTTGTTTCAACTATAGGGCCAGTTTAAATAGAGCTATTTAAGTGTATGTTGCTGTTCCTCATACATCAAAAAGTGAAGTTCAGTGAATCATGAGTTATCGTGGGGCACCACAATGAGACAAGAACTCATCATAGCTTCATAATAAATGGCAATGTCATTAAAGGAAAAAAGGCTTTTTGTGTATAAGCTTAATTGGAAAAGCCAGAAATCTTGAGTGGAGATTTTTCTCATGCTGACCAACTGGAATACATTGTAAAATGAGCCAATTTCTGTGTGCAGAGGGTGTCCAAGGTTTTGATTGCTGTGTGAGCCACATGGCTGTGGGATATTTTCCTTTGTGTGCCTTTTATGTAGGTAAGTGACAGTACCTGATTTCTAGTCCTGGAGGGGAAATGTAGTACCTTATTACTGAACAGCTTTCCAAGATGCAGCAGTTGTTGTTTAAACTCAGCAGTGGACAGTGGAACTGTATTTGCAGGTGTGGGCTTTTTTTTTTTTAACTTTTAATGGCAATGACTTGCAGTTATGTCACACTGTAGTTTTAAACTGTGCTAGGTGGTTTGACTCATTTATGTTCTCATTCAGATCTTTAATGCGCACACAGAAGCAGCTGGTTTCTGGGATTGCTGTTCATACAGTTTGGAGGTGGGGATGACCAGCCCTGCTGTACAGAGGTTTTGGGCACTTGCTCTTTCACTGAGTTTTGTAACACAGCCGCTACACTCAAATTTCCTTGTCTGCAGAATATGGGTCCATCCTGCAGTTTATAAAGAATTTTAAGAGGAATAATGTGCAAGATCCATGCCACTTTTCTTCTCTTTGTGGTTCTTAGTTAAAATTATTGCTTTTAGTAAGTAGAATCATTGTACCGCTGTGGTCCCGGTGATAGTTAGCAGGACACTGCAATCTGCCCATCTGCAACTGCTCTACTGGAAAGGTCTAATCTGCAGGAGCCCTTGTTTGCTCTTAAGTATTAAATGCAATTGAGCATCTGTTGAAGTCAGTTCTATGGTAGAAATTAACTATAAATATATACCTGGGGATTTTTTAATCATTACGCTTAAATTGATTGTTTCCTACCAGTTGTAGGACTCCTAAAAACTCCTTTTTCTCCTCCCATTAAAAAAATTACCAGTTTTGTGGACAAATGCTGTGGGTAAAATGTGGCAACAATAATGCATGAGGAGTGATGCAAGGAAAAAAGACAGGTTCATGCCCTGCATTG
This sequence comes from Piaya cayana, assembly GCA_013389865.1. Taxonomy (NCBI): domain Eukaryota; kingdom Metazoa; phylum Chordata; class Aves; order Cuculiformes; family Coccyzidae; genus Piaya; species Piaya cayana. The sequence goes on from WAAB01007954.1 coordinate 200,489, forward strand.
CTTCTGACTTTTTTTTACCTAATGGTTACGTGGAGTTGGAAGAATGAGCTGGTAGGATATGAATGTTGCCATCCCATAATAAGAGTTGTGTCCATGAGTGCCATGCAAGCTTGAAGCTTCAAGAGACTGATGTGTTTTGAGCACAGACCAGGAATAATTCAGGCCTGCACATGGCTTTCTCAGGTGGAAGGTAAGCTAAGGGAATGTCCGCAAAGCTAAGGCCCAAAGCTGGAATTGTGCTTCCAGTTAAACCGATACATAAACAAGCCAGTTGCCTTGATGTTCCCATTAATTTGGCCTGCTTACCTTTCCAGTTTTTCCAGCTTGTGATTTGAGCAGAATGAGCCAGCAGTGAAAAATGACAGTCTGGAACTAGCCTGACTTGTCTCTGTCTCTCCCCAGAAAGCCAGTTTCTTTTCTACCACCAAAACAAGGACCAGCTCCACAGCTATTGTTCAGGACACCTGAGACTCCACAGCAAAATCATCTGCCACTGCCTAGAAAAGGGATGGCAGAGGAAAACTTGGAAACCTTTGCCAGCTCCTTCTGTGCTGCTCTACCTACTAAGGCTTCTCTCCACTGTGCAAATGGTGTGGCAGCTGTGGCTTGAAAATCGCTGGGGCTTTTCCCTCACCCTGGGGTATTTGACTATACCCAGCTCTGGCATCTTTACAGGCACAGGCAGCAGAAGCTGTGCGTGGGGCCAGTGTCACGTCTGTGCTGAACGCGCTGCTTTCAACAGTCATGCTCTGCCTGTGCTTTCTTCCACACTGGCCACAGTGAACAATGCAGGCTGGCCCATGGGAAGGCAGCTGCACTGTTCTGACTGGAGACCTTCAGGCCTGCGATAACCTTGAGCCTCTCATCTCTGAAGATACCAGAGAGTAGCATGAAGAAAAGCCTTTCCTTTTTAGCAGAGAAACAAATACTTGGGCTCCTGAGAGATCTCTGGGGCTGGTTGGAGTGGGTTTTCCTGCTCTGTGTATGTTTGTGAGAGAGAGGGGGCATGGCGCAAAGGAGGAGACCGGATACTCAGTACAACATCTAATTTGATTGTGTAACTCCACCACAGTGTGCTCATGACGTATGTTTCTGACTTAAACAAGAACCACTGAAGGTGCAAAGCCCCTCTGTGTCCTCCTTGTTCCAGGAAGTACTGGCTAAACAGTCAACAAGTCCATAGAGTCCCTTTGGTGTTGTGATGCCTGTGGAAGAAGAAGTTGGCAATGGGAGTCATTTTCTGGCTTGCATTGTTGGCTGTAACAAAAAAAAAACCAAAACCAAAACAGCTTTCTTGACCTGGAACGATGCCGAGGCTGTGTGCAGGCTAGAGAATACAGCCAGTAGTCTTTCCCTGTTGCCTGGGGTCTCTTGAAAGATTTCTTTGGTATCAAAGTAGACCTTATTCTTCCATGGGATCACCTGGTTGAATTTGGAGGTCTGTAGCTGAGATCTTAGGCTTGTGCTCTCCTCAGACTCCCTTTGCTATCTATGTTTATATAGCTCTGCATGGGGCACTACTGTAGACTTTAATGTACTGTATTCTCACCCGTCACTGGGGGCTCCGTGCTTTTGTGAACTGCATGTGTATCAGTGGATACAGCTGGTATGCTTAGCTACCAGAAGTGCTTCTTTTGTTTTCTTGATGTTGCTGAAGCCATTCTCAATTATGTTCTGCCAGACAAAATAAAATGAAACCTGTGAATGTTAAAAACTTGGAACCTTGAAGAAGACCAAGTAGGGAAATGTGTCTTTGGCAGCAAGAAGGTCCTCTGACAGAAAAGACCACAGCAGTGATCCATGTCTCTTGAGACTTTGGAGATCAGGATCTGGATTTCTCTTCTTATGCTGAAGGTTACCAACCTCTGACCAAAAGAAAAAAAAAGAAAAAGAGAAATACAGGTTGTTTTCACTGTAAAAAGAAAAATGGACACTCTGAAAACCTGTAACTGAATTGGCTTGGGCTTGTGATCCAAACGCTTGCAGTAATTGCCTGTGATCTACTACAATGTTCACACCCCCCACACTGGGGTGGGTTTTTTGTTTGCTGCTGGCTTGTCTTTTCGTCATGTGTGTGCACAAAGAGGAGGGAATAGTGTGGCAGGTGGCAGGAGGCAGGAAATGTGCATCTGAGGGACTGATGGTCAATGACTGGTGTTGGGGGTGAACTGTGTCTTAGACCAGGAAAAAAATAAAGTGAGTAAACAAAGCCACTAGAGTTGGTTGGTGTGCAGAACAGAGTCTGGCAGAGGAGGTGCTGACCGCAGCATTGTGCATCTTCCTCGCCGGAGTGATGATATGTTGGGGAATCAGGAGGGCTGAAATCCTCTGTGTTGCTTCTGAATCTGGCATATGGGATGATTGAAATTTAACGGAGGCTCCAGTGGGAGAAATGGAGAGGGTCATAAACTCCCAGAAAGTAATTTGGATGCTGTGTTTACTTATGTGAGGAATGCCACCTGGGAAAAGGGGTATTCCATCTCCTTTAGAAGGAACTAGAGATCAGCTGAGACCATTTGCTCTAGCATTGCATGGCAGTGTAAAAGTCAGCCATGGGATTTTTATTTTTGAATAGTTAGCAAATTTTGGAGTAGTGATAGAAGTGATTAGAGCAATGATTAACTGTGTTGCTTTTGATTTTGTAGCTAAACAAAAAATGCATGTTGGTTTGAACAGAAAGATGAAACATTTCTTTTGCCAACATGAAAAATTAACATTTTGGGTAATCCTAAAGCCAAATTTTGGTTTGTCTAAACTCCGTTAGCTTAAAGAGTAAATGATGGAAAACAGTTTTCTGGTTTCAAAAAAGCAGGATTCTTAAGGGCTGTTCATCAAATTAAAATTTATTTCAGTCCTCCTAAATCCACATTTTGCTAATCATAACATGGGACAGATTCCCCTGCAGAGGGAAAGAGAGCTGCAGTCACCACAGCTGCTCACTACACTAGCAGCTAGGATCCCTCCTATATCATGGAGGTGTAATAGCAACTTTTCAGCTCCTTTATTCAAATCAGTGCTGTGCAGACCCTCGAGATAGTTGTCCAGACTGAAAAAACTTCCCAGCATCTATAACAGACAGATAAAACTGAAAACCAGCCACAGTGAAAAATAGAGCTGGATATTTTTCCAAAGAGCAGTGTGCTTGTGGAAGGCAAGTGACAATTATTCCCTAATGAAAAAGGAGTAAAAGAGCTGAAGAGCACAGCTAAACAAAGGTCAAACAGTTTAGGCTTGAATGCAGACAGAGGTTAAACTTATTTGCAACACATACAGAGAACGGAAAAGGAACTGTAAAAGGAAGGTGGCCAACCCGAGGAATATTACCATGCATAGATAAAATGTATATAGATAATATATGCAATCATACATTCTGAAAGCCTGTCATCAGAACAAACTGCAAAGCACAGAACAAGCGCAGGAGTTGAAAAAAATATAGCTGGAGAACATAATACCAAGATCACCACAGAAACAGTGTTCCTTGGGGGTCACTTTGTTTAAAGCAACCCTGTTAGGCTCTACAGTGCATTGGCAAGGAACTTCACAGAATGTGAATTTCCACATAGGGACTGGAGCTAGTTACAGTGAAATTTCAAGTGTATGAATGCAGCAAGGATTGGTGCCAGTCTGTTAAAAACAAAAAGATAAACCCTCGCAGGTTCACCTGCTGGGCACAAGATCAGCCCATGTGGCAAAGCCTGTGTTGGCACGGCTATATAGAGTTCAATACTACTCAGTGCTGCTTTGCTATGCAGATTTACAAGTGTATGTGCTAAGCAGTGTTTTTAAAGAATAAGAGAGTTATTTCAAGGAAGAGTGGATTTATGGAAGTTGTGTGAGATACTGATACAGGTCCTTGCATCCCAACAGTGTTTGTGATCCATGCTGAGCCCCCCTTGTCTTTGAGACGTGAAGTAAAAGGTAAAAGTATTAAAAATAAGTGTTTCTGATTCAATGTAGTTATAGACCAACTTATTAGCAGATGGTTCTCGTTTAAAGAAATAATTGTTATTTTGAACTGTTGTCTGTATACGGAAGGTCTGAATGAGGCCACCTAGAGAACTCTACCCCAGTGTGGTTGCATGAGGAAGGTACAGAGATGAGAAGACTTCCAAAAGAGGAAATCACGTCTAGACTTCAAAATGCCAGTTCTCAGTTTTGTTTTAAGCAGCGATATCCTGTCTGGTATCTTTTAGCCTGTATGGAGGAGAAATAATTCACTGAGAGAAAGAAAGGTAACATGAGGAGATGCCATGTATCATTTCAGAGTAAAAGTTACTAAACTTTCATAATGAATGTTGTCACCAGCCTTCAAAGTTTGTCACAGGCTAGAAAGGCAGTGTGTATTTATTGTCTGATAGTGTATTACTACCACTTCCAGAAGCAATGGAAAGCTTCTTGTGAAGGCAGCCTGCAAGGTCTTGACTGATTTGATACTGTAGCTAATGCGTGTTTTATGTTAAAGGTTAGATATTTTTCTTATCTCACGTTTTGGCTGTCTTGGGGCTTGGGATGGTTGCGCCTATTCACAGATTTTTTTCATTGACCTGATAAATCCCTAGAGTCAATGTAGTTTATTTGTGTTTAAGTTTGCTGTTTCTGGTAGTTCAACTTAATTCCCCCGGTTTTGCATATTTTTTGTGTGCGCTGCACCACTGATATTGAGGGTGGTGGGAGAGGGATCTCAAACTCAGTAATTCCCTAAATGAAGAGAAAGCTAGTTTATGTTGTTTGTGGTCAACTTACAGAGCAGTATTAAAGATTTGTAAAACTTCTTCAGATAGTTGACTCCATAGAAACTTTGGAGAAATTTTAATCTTAAAAGAGAAATTCCATGAGAAGATGGGATAAGATGGAGTTAAAATCACCAGGAGTGTGAGTTGGTGTACATATGAAGAACCCCTACTGTGATGCATTTGTGGGAAGTAAGAAGGTAGAACAGTGTGTGTATGTAGGTGCTGAGGAGAAGAAGCTGGTAAGTAGAACCTAAAATCTTTAGTACAGATAGTTCTTTCATTCAGATGACAGTGGTGGTCCATGCTTGGATGTGAATACTGGAAAATAATTGCATTCCTCAAATTCAGCTACACTGGAATGTGTTTCCAGGCAGAAATGATACTTTAACACTTAAAACTTCAAATGGATCCTTACAGGCATTGAGATAAATACATTTGTAACGTTTAAGAGTTGTGCTTGAAAACAGGACTTCATGCTGTGGTGTCTCTTCTGTCTCTTCCCATCTGCACACATTCACTCACAAACAAATTCTCTCCCTTTACAGGGAATAATGTAAGTGAACAAATGTTACAAAAACATAATACTTGGTTGGATTTCATGGGGGGGTTTTGCCCACTCTGGACTGTTAATATGTTATAGCATATTTTTCATCTAGCAACTTTTAATCAAGTAGTTTCATTTAATGCAGAACTGGGGCTTTGCGAGGAAGGCAATACAGTTACTCTGAAAACTTAGAATTCTATTAAAAATCGGCTGTTTCTTATATGCTTTTAAGTATACAGATTTTTGCCTTGGTCATTGTACTGATGGATGGGCATGTTTTTTAAAATTATTTAATTGTATATGCTGCTTTCTGATTTTAGGGATATCCCAAGCTTTCCTTTACTCCATTGTGTTTTAATTATTAATTTCATCCATACTGTGCTAGTTCTTGCAAGAAAATCAACTGTGTTTTCCTTTTCCTCCTTTTCAATTCCTTAGAGAAGATGGAGTTTTGAGGTTTCGTTGTTTTTATTTCTGATATTGCAGTGGAAAATAAAAGCAAATCGCTTTTCCCTTGCATTTGTGTATGCCCACAAATAGACACAGATGCATGCTCTTCCTCTCCCACATGCATGCAAACTCACACAAGGAGTTTGTTCTTGCTTGTGTGCAGCCAAAAGAGGCCGGACACTGCTGTCTTCAGCTCAGTGGAAATTGGCACCATCCCATCTCCAGCAAACAACAGCCTGACGTCAGCTCACGCAGCGGTGATAGCAGTATAACTTGAGAGATTTTTCAATCCGGGCTGTTGAAAGGCTATCGCTGCATTTGATAATCTCTGGCCGCACTTGAGAGAAACTGCTGCAAAGGTTGGGGGCAGAATGGTTAGTTAATGACAGAAATAATAGAGCAACTCCTGATAACTTCATACAGGGTGGAGAGGTGATTTTTTAATTCTTGCACTGAAGAGTGTTTTGATTCCCACCTCGGTGGCTGCAGCCATTCTCTTCAGTGTTATTCCAGGTTCTGAAATCCTGGCTGCTCTGTAGAATTCACATTCGTTCTGCGTTGGAAGCTGGAGAACAATTAAAGTGCCGTATAACAGTCAATCAAGCAGATGATGAAATTTGACTTTTCTATTGTGTTGAATTAAGCACTTTCATTATTATTTTAATTCCTGATGCTTGCTTTATTCGGCTGTAGATATAGTTCAAAGGACTGAGCCAGGCAATGCTAAGATTTTTACTAGTTTCTGTATATTTGATTTCTCTTGCTGGGATGTAAGCATGTAAGTTGTTGTAGACCTGAATTACAACCAGAGCATCCAGAAGACATTTACTTGTAAGATACTTAGTTATTCACTATTATCGGGTTAGGCTAGAATAAAGGTATTGCTTTGTGGTGCTAGTTGCAGAGAAGGCCTTTGGGAAAGTAGCTGTTGTACTGCAGTGCCACAAACACCTCGACTGCAAAGTTAAGGAAGCCTCTGTTGCCTTTCTGAAACAGAACCACTGTGACTTAAATTTAATAACAGATGGTTCCCCTCATAACCCAACAGTTGAAAGAGACTTTTCTATTGTTCAGTACTACCACTGAAAACACATTTCCATTATGAACTTACAGTTCTTTTATGCCAAAACCAACAGTTAAAAATGAATGGTTTGCTCTGGTAACAGGACAAAAAACCCCATGAAATCGTTGTGTTGTTTGACAGAAAATCAGAATATTAAAAGAAAAAAAAAGTTGATAAGCCTATCAGAATAACTGTTTGGTGGGATATTCTTGAATCAATGAAACTTCCAAGCAAATATTTCAAGGACAAAGAATAGTGTGTTGATTTCTGTTTTGTTTCTTGTACTTCTGCAAAGATAGCAAAAGTTCATATTCCATCTAGGTCCCGTCACAAGGGGTTTAGAGTTTTGTGAAATCCTGGAAGGGAATGTGAACAACTGCCAATATTAACATTTTCTAGTGTACAAATTTTACATCTACTTTTAGGGTATATTCAGACTAGGTTAATCATAAAATCTGCCTTAGTAAGGAGGGACAAGAATGTGAGAGGGAAAGAAAAACTGGACTTTTCTTAGTATAGCATCTATCCTGTTAGTAGCTTTTGAGCCTTTTGACCAAATCACAGAAAGGGTCACTGGGCACTGGCAGAGGCTTCCCAGGGAGGGGGTTGAGTCCCATTCCCTGGAGGGGTTTTAAGGGACAGGTGGACGAGGTGCTGAGGGACATGGGTTAGTGATTGATGGGAATGGTTGGACTCGATGATCCGGTGGGTCTCTTCCAACCTGGTGATTCTATGATTCTATGAAATCTGATGGAGGTGCACATGACTCAAAGATTCACCATTTCTGTGGAAAAAGTGGACAAGACAGTGAGGATCTATCTGAGCCCATACTTCTCAATGTATTCTTTGAGATCCAGAGCAAGTGTGAGGTAGATCTGTACATCTTGTTTAGAGAACGATACTGCTGGGATTGGTGAGATTGCAAAGGGGAAGGAAAGGGCAAACAGCAGCTCTGTCAAAACCAGGAAAACCGTGACTTTCTGCGAGACTGACTGTCCTTGGAGACTCGTGTGGCTGCTTGACATCCTGCATCCTGGAGGGGCTGGCATGTTGCAGGGTCTGACCGTTCTTCATTTATGAGCAAAGCTCAGAACTGCGTTAGAAGAGAGCAGAAGCCAAGCAGTCAGAAAGCTTGTGCTTGAGAGCTTGCAGTAGCATATGGGTTGGCAGCTCAGGTAGGGGATTCATACAAGAGGAATCAGCTGGCGCAAGACTTTCCTAAATCTTGGGCTGGATAGCCAGGCTGGCCATGGGTGAGGTAAGGACTGGCTGTCAGCAGAATCAGAGCTCTGCTGCAGTGTGGGAGATGGGATGGGTGGGTGGTGGGGCCCCCAGAGCCACGTTGGTGTGGTGAGGGGACCTTTCCCCAGCTGGAGACTTCTTATATTTCAGGGCCTGTGGGCAACTCTGGCATCCCAACTTCGGCCCCATGCAAATGTGAACTTGCCAGCATGCAGGAGAGAGCCAGGCCTCCTCAGTTGTCCTTCCTAGGCAGATAGGACACAGGCTGGGCGACTCTACCTGCATACAAAGTTTGGAGCAGATTGCCTTATGTCTATTTATTAGCTCTTCTTCATGGCCGGGTGGCAGGCTGCTGGACTGTCAGTGCCTTCCCTATAGCCTGCCTCCTGCCTGGCTTCTGCCTTGCAAGGCTGAAACTGGGACTTGTAGGACAGTAAAACACAGTGGACTTAGTTCAGCAGGGATCTTGTCCTAGGTCACTTCAGTATTGCATATGGCTTGTCACAATCCCCAGAAGAACTTCCTCTTCCAAAAACTATACTAGCAGCTAGCACAGGCAGTTAATCTCTCAGCTGCAGATCTGTTATGCTGTGAATGGGAGGAGACGTGCAGTAGGAAAGTTCTTTTTATGTTCTTTTTTTTTTTTTTGCCTTCCTTTACTGGCTCTCATCTTGTCCAACCAGCCTGCTACTGCTCTAAGTAGGGAGAGGAGCTGGTGGGAAAGTCCTGTGAGCTTTGCCTCTACCTCCAAGTTGGTAGCATTTGCATTTGCTGCCAGTGGTAAGCATTAGCCAGAGCTGCTCACGCTAGCCTTGACCTAAACCGCAAGTCACAGACACGTTGCAGCATGTTTCTGTGTGCTGGGAACCTGCAGAATGGTCGTTTGGATAGCCAGCCCTGCTTAGCTCTTTTCTTCATGTAACATATTTACTGGACAGCCGTTGAGGTTCACTTTGTGTTGAGCAAAGCACTAAGCTTCGCTTTAATGTGGCTAGGGATCTAATAATGTTGAACTATGGAGATAGTCCTAAAAAGACTCCCAGATAGGCTGGACAGTTATCAAAGTGTAGCTTTGGTATATTGTCATGCATCTTAAAAGAAACTGTCCTTCCTCAAAGATTCAGCAATTTTTTATCCTGCAGATTGATATTTTCAAATTTCTGTGTAGCATGAAAATCAAAAGAAAGGGAGTGATGCTGATGTTCTTTAATCACTTCTCAGTACTTGTTAAGGCTGCAGGATCCTGCCTTTGCCCCTTCTGTGCTTCTGTAATGGTTGCAACTTTTCTGAATAGAAAAGAGTCATGGTAAGGATTGGCTCTCCCCATACTTGATTGCAACACGAGATGGGAGCAGATTGCACAAACTGCTTTAGGAAAGACTGAGGGAGGGAGGGTTCTTACCAGTATTTTACCACTGGAGCTTTGTTGCTTTATAACACAAGAGCTGCTCCCTGACCTGTTCTGTCTCTGCTACTGCATGCACATCAGTGAGTTTAGTGAGGTGGGGGACAGTCCTCAGTAGATGTTGGGGATCTAAGGTTGTTTGTTTTAAGACACTCCTTCAAAATGAAGGAGCAGAATTATTCTTGCAACTCACATCGGCTCCTTCTAAACTCAAAAATCTGAGAGTAATTCCTAGATTTGGTTTCATACCTGGGCCAGCTCCTTACAGCTTACTGGCATAAAGTCTGGGTTTCCAACCAAAGGAGACTAGCAAATGCAAAAAGAAAGGGGGCCACAGTGATTCTGCTTCATAGCTTAGAGAGAACCACCATGGCCTTTTCTCTTTAATTATTGTTCCCTCCCCCACAGCAGGACAGGGTCTTGCGGAGCATGTATGTGATGCCTACGCATCCCCTCCCTCGCTCATGTCTTGCTGAATAGTAGACCAATCCCACCCAGAGGGTTCCCATAGCTTCCCATAGCTGTTTTCTCAGACTGGAACAGTTCTCCTTGTTTGGCCTTTTAAAGGGTAGTATCAAGCACACAACACTTACTGATGTCTTCTGTTGGCAACGCTGCGAAAGCCCAACAGGGAGGAAGAAATCAAGAAAACCAGAAGAGAGGGTGGGGTAAACTGATGAGCAGGAGGAATCAGACTTTTATGGATCTATGCAGAGGAAAATAGGGGTTTATGTGCTATTTGGACAGTCAGGTAAAGCACACATCCCTCTGTTCAGCACCAGGGCTCTGCTGCTCCCCGTCACAGTCCCATAGTTTTACCTGTGGAAATGCCTTTAAGAATTTTTTTTTTCACCCTGAATAAAACAATATGGTTAAAAAAACAACCAACCAAACACAGGAAAAAAAGCGCCTCAAACAAACCTGAAAAAGCTTTGCAGCTGAATTGCCTGTTTCTACCACTAAAAACTCAGTTTTCTTGTTACTACAATAATGTGTTGAATTACAGTGGCTGAAGAACTGTAATTATGATAGTGATATTTTTCTTTTTAGTAGCAATAACGGTCAAGCAAAAAACAGCTTTGAGTGACAGTCCTGAGGGGTGCCATGCAGCTCCCCCCAGCCAAGCCCCATCTCCCAATTCTTGATGAAGAAAATTATTTGCTGCCTATTCAAGATGTTTCTTGTCCTCTCTGGTGACAGGCTTAAGTGTTGGTTATATCTGCTGGTACAAGTTACCTTCCTCCCTCAGCACTGGTCTCAGGCAGGGCCGCATGGATGAGCCACCAGCAGCGGGTGGCCTGTGCCAAGCACCCAGTGTGGCTTTGCCAACCAAAGCCTTAAGCAGAACTGTGCCCGTGATAGCAACAGTACAGCCTTGACACAACTGATGGGGCACTGTTTATCTTGTGGTAGTTTCTTGGGCCCTAACTCTCACAAGCGGTGGGGCGCTTTTTTTTTCCTTTTTGAATAATGAATGTTATTTTAAGCAAAACAGCCAAGGGGGATAAACAGATCAACATGTGGATCTGAAAATATTTTCTATTAGCTTTAACTTAGAAAATTACTGTAAGTGACAGATATGACAGGGGACACTTCTTTCACTATCTGTTCTTTAAGTTGTTTGTGCATTTCAATGACATTTTGTAAGTCGCTAGTTTGTTGGTTTTTTTTCTTTGCTCTGTCAGGCTTCCTTGATGATGGCAGTATTTTCCAGAGAAACTGGGAGGAAAGGGATACCTGTATATATTTTAACAGGGGCACAGCATCTGTAAAGTCACAAGAAAATGAGCAAACTGTAAAGGTGGGTGCAGAACCTGCTGTATTTATTTTGTAGGTTTTTTTGCTCCAGAGTTGGCTAGGTTTCCCTTTGGATTGAAGGGACAAAAATATTTTGATTTGTTTTGTTTCTTTTAAAGTAAGAAATAGGTTTCTCAGCTGCCTCCTAAGACTATTTGGTTGTTTACTTTCAGTTTTTTCACCGCACTGAAAAAAAAAAAAAAAGAACCTAAAGGAACATGTGGAGATTTGGTCTATTTCATGTTACACATGAAGTCAATGGAAAAAGACCCTGATGTGCATCTAAGTAAAATTGATCTCAGAGTTGTGAGCTCCTCACAAGTAGTGATCTTACTGCTTGTTCTTAGGTTATATGGTGCCTGCAATATGTGGAGGAAAAAAAGGCAGTGATGTGGTGCTGTGCTTCAGATCCATTTTGGGAGGGAAAGGGGCAGTAAGGACTTCCTGAGGTTCTATGCAATTTCCTGATGTGAGAAGTTTTAAAGACCCTTGTAAAGATTCATTGAGATTTTTCATGTAATAACATCAAGAGGCAGCCTGAAATGGTACTATCCTACACCTCATTCATATCAGCCTTATACAATAATCTAGTTGTTTCTTCCTTCTAAGTACACACTGAGAGCGTGTGATGATGGTCCTGGAGTGTGCAGGCAGCTGCAACAGAGAAGGATTTTCATGGTTTGCTTTTGCTTTCTCTTCCTGTCCCCTCCATCATACATGTTTTTAGAAGGCTGAGTTTCTGATGGTCTATTTATTGCAAGATCATTGGAAAGTGAAACTGTGTTCTGGGGCTTTTGTTAATTCTTTTGGTTTTCATAGAGTGCTCTATCAAAGGTACTGTTCTTAATATTAAAAACAACCCAGTGAACTGAGAAATTTTAAATGTCAGTTAATAAAAATTAAAACCTGAACTTTATCTGTAGGAAATATTAAGCTGAGTGTTTCTTCCCCCTAACCCTGCCCCTCATAGAATGCCAAATGTAGTTATTCTCCATCATTTAGGAATAGCTCCAAAGTACATCTAGTAGCTGAAAGTGAAAAGATTCGAAATCAAGTTGATAATACAGTTTCTTTTCAAATGCTGCTTCTAAATGTTTAATATGGTGTCCCTGAGGAAGTCCCATTATTAAAGCTACATGACTATGAAATCACTTTCACTCTGAGGGGTAGATAGCTGAGAGTTCTGGGATTTTCCTCTTCTGACTCTTACAGCTTCCTTTCAATGCAACCATTACAAAGTTCTTTGGAAAACACACACATCAGAGTTTATATCTTCTCAAATCAAGTCACATTGACAAGGGTGACAGGAATTACCACTTGTACTCTAGGCATACAAACTCAGTCATGTTACTTTTTAATCCTAAAGGTTCCTGTAAACTTTTCCCAAACAGTTTTAGAGCTTCTTCACAATTAAAAACTGAAGAGTTTCTGTGCTTTTCAAACTCGTGCTTTATTAATAACGCTAATGAAAATAACTCAATGGTGCATACTTCTAATATAGAATTAATCACAGAAGATCCTAATACACTGTGCAAATGACACATACTTGAACACTGGAACTGTTCCTCTCTCCCCTGTCACAGACAGCCTGGCGTGAAGTGGAACACAGCAGCTCTTTGACAGCACAACACCTCATGAGGCACTGGGACCAGAAGTAGGAGAACTTCACTGTGTCCTGTAGAAACTATGAAGAATTTAAGGTAACCCAAAATGGAAGCTGCTCAGGACATGAGGGTTTAACATTTGGTTGATTGAGAGTTTCATTTCTCTGCAAAGTGCACACTGTTAGTTCAGATTTTTTTTCCCCCTGAGGTATGAAAACCTGTGCATTCTTTGGTTCAACCTTCTTTACTTCAGGTTTGCTTAGAGGGCAGTTGGTGAGCCAAGGCATAGGGTATGCAAGGCAACGTACAAGGTGCTTTGCCTTATCCCTTCTTATATGGTAGTGTGCTATCTGCTTTGAAAGTGGAGTTATCTGTGTTGCATAAGGGCATCTTATGCCTCCTTCGGTATCTACACAGAGTTGTTAGGCTGTAAGATACTGCGCTGCAGATAGCAGCTGGGTGACTGTACAGCAGCTTCCCTGGGGGTAGGCGGTCCATGAGAGAGAAGAGCAATGCAGCTACATCCCTACCAGTTCTAGTATCTGCAGCACTTGGATCTTTCCCTGGGGGCCTCTCCTTTGCAGTATTGACCCAACCTGACCCTGCTTGCCTTGCAGGAACTGACTAGATCGCACCTAAAGGTGGTATAGCTGTAGGCATGAAAGTGTAAGGTCTGACACTGATTGTATCAATGAGCACGAAGCCTCATACTGCTCTCTGTGTTCTTAATGAATGCTGAAGCCAAAACATTAATACATTTTTCTTCTCATTTATTATCAGCACAGTCTATTTAACAGTTGTTTAAAAACTATTTGATTAAAAAAAAAAAGCCAAAACACCTTAATTAAACCATTGTTCTTGTTCAGGATGGGCATTAAGGCAAGCAGAATACCCTCTTGGTTTTCTGTGACAGGATCATTCAGCCTTAAATTGAAGTGACCTCATTCTGGAGGCATGCAAGGAGCTCAGGCTCTGAATTTTTTTCTTACCATGGTTGCTGATGATTTTTATACTGTTGGCAGAATGTTGAGTAGGTGATGTACCAAAAATCTTGCAGGGACAATAATCACCTATCAATTCACTCAAGGGAAGCTCTGTGTTCCAAGGAGAAGAGAATGTCTTTGGATCTTGGTTGTTTCAGCTTGGGCTCTGGTATGTAGTTTCCATCTGGTCCCTTGAGCTGCCACTTTCTGACAGTGATTTCACATTTCAGTGTTTTGTCAGTTGATTTGATTTTGTATAAAGGGTCAGGTTTTTTCCTCAATTATGACCAGATAGTGCTGATGCTTTGGGCTGGTTTTGGGGTGTAACTCAGGGTATAACATAGTCCTTTGTGTTTAGGTGTATGTGAGCACAGAAGTATTTTTAGTGACATGTTTGCACTTGAAGTGCATGCTCTTCTTAAAGCATTGGTTTTGTTGAGTTATAGATACCAAAACCACTTTCTCTTCTGTTTTCCTCTTTCTGTTCCAGAAATTGACTGGTCAAAATCTGTTTGACTTCAGGTTTTCTTTTTAATAAATTTTTCATCACCTTAGCATTTCCTGGAGTGAACCAAGCAAATTTCAGCAGTGATTTAAATGAGGCCAGGATAGACTCAGTGTGTGCAAAGATGGCAGAAGGTATTTTCCTTCACATAACTGAAGATAGAAATGTGTCTATAAGACTTGCCACTGCCTAGAGACAGAGACTTGGGATAATTCAGCAGGAGCACAGACATCTAAAGAGAGAGACAATTACCAATAACTAGACATATAAAATTAAACCAAACTGGTGGTTCTAGTTTCAGGTAGTGACTCTACTGGTTTTGCATGGCAGAGACACTGTACACAGGGAGTGTTAGGTTATAGTGCCAGCAATCGCTTTCCAAGTACCACTCAGACAGCCACAATTGATTGATTTTGCGCCTCTAATTTTGACTTCTTTTGATCAGTGGGGAAAAACAGATTCCTCTAAGCCAAGAGGCCAAACCCCACTATCTTGCAGTTGCAGGCAAAGCCTGGTTCTCTCCAAACTGCATTGCGACTTGTTGTATCACGAATGACTCATGGCCTAATTAAACAGTCTGAAAAAGAATACAATCCCAGCATTAGCTGCATTTTTACTAAGCATATCCAAGGATTTTTGAGTCTCTTGGAAAGCCAGATATGTGGTGTTAAATCATCTGCCTGTCTGACATCAGATTGCTAGACCATGAGCGGTGTCTGTCATGAGCATGCAGGGCTGGGTTGTCCTATGAACATGCTGGATGGCTGCTCTGGAAGGGGAGATTTCTAGGGCTTGTCAACAAGTACCCGCACCTCTGTGTTCATCAGGCCCTCAGTTCTTAGATGTGCACCTCTGCATGACTGTATGAGAAAAAAAAGCTCTAGAAAGTAAAGCTTCTGATTCTCTTGTGCAACTAATGTAGGAAGGAAGCGCAAAATGCTTTTTGCATATCAGAATAATGTGAGGATGCTCAGCCCTGTGTTTGCAGTGAATAACTTCTTGGTGGTGAAATGAAGTAATGAAAACCACTCAATTCTGGGGTGGAGAGCAGAACCCCAGTGAATCTTCTGGCTTGGGGAGAGGAAAGCAGTGACTACATTACCATCCTGCAATTGCCGTGATTATATTCTCATCTTGGGAGCTCCTTTATTGAAGGTTGCTTGTCTCTAGGTAACTCCTCAGTGTAGGAACAAGAAAACTACACTCCTCTGCAAGTTGCTGCAGCAGGTATAAGAAGGAGCATCCTGCCACATCCAGTCCTCTCCTTCCTGAGGCTGCGTGGTCACTTCAACCCATATTACACATGAGGCCTGAGGAGGTGCACTGCTGGCTATCCAGGAGCCCCAAACCTATTAACTAGACCCACTGGGGTGACTTTGGTGTCACCCCTTTGCTGGTGAGGTTTAGGGAATTTGCTGGCCTGTCTGCAGGTGTTAAAAGGCTTTATTACTTCACTTCTGTCTTCGCTGATTTCCCTCTGAAAGCAAGGTAGCACTGCAGCTGCAGGTGGCTCAGGGTGACGTTGCCTAATCTGCGTGCTGCTTTGAAGCCTCCTGGCTTTTGCCGTCTCCAGGAAAACTAGGTCTGTAATAGTAATCTGCTACATCTGACTTAAAGCTGTAGGATGCTTTCTTTTCTTCCTGCTGCATCCTTCTTACCTTTATTCAATATTTAGGCAGTGGGTGCTTTCTGTAGTTGGTGCTTCCCTCCCCTGTTCTCTTGCTGTTGAGCGCACATCACATGATAACAGTCCTCACCCAGACCCGAGCGGCTGCCTATCGCAGCATGTCGTCAGCTGGCACCGTTCCCAATTCTCCAGAGCTGGCAACTGTCCTCTTTTCTTTGAGCTCTGATAACGGGAACAGATTAGCGGTGGGAGCAGCCGGAGCACCGCTTTATGGGGCTTTACTCCTGTATACCTCTGGTTTTCCACAAATCTTGCCAAGTGAGTTTCCTGATCATGGGCTGTGTCATTTGCTGTTCGCCCCTTCCCTGCCCCCACCCATTTCCTGACATCACTTTTATTTTAAATCCTTCTGTAGCAGTGGTCAAGTTCTGCTGGGGCACTCCACCCAGGACTTCCGAATCCAGTAAATCTTGCTGATCAGGGGACTCATACGGTGTATGGAGCTAGAAAAACTACACAGTTTTGCTGAGACTAGGAAAGAAATCAAAATAAAATTAATAAGAATGTGGAACTCTTTTTTTTTTTTTTCCTTTGCTATTTTTTTTTCTTCTAATACTGTGTAAATTCTGGTGAGACTGTTCTACCTTCAGTAGAAACAAACAAACAAAAATCTTAGTTTGTCTCTGCTGCAGTGTCCTCTAGTGATTTTCAAATCATCTGGCAGAAAGGAATAAATAAAATGCATTTAAGTGGTCCACTCACGGTTCCTTTCTGGTCTGTCATCATTATCTTATGAAATGCTATGGGCACTGTTTAGTTTGCCAGTTGTTATAGGTCTGGCCTTGGAGGTAGAGGCTGAAACTGTCTGAAACCAAGGTTTGCAGTTATGCTGTTACAATAATCCCTTGGCAGTCTTACTGTGATATGCCATGCTAAAGGAGGGAGGTTTTATTCATAAAGAAAAGTTGGAGCCCCCACTGATGTTATGACCAGCTACTTTTCTGCTGGAGGTCCCTAAGAGCCAGGATTTCCTGACTTTCCTGGCATTTGGGCTTGTCCCATGTGCCTGCTGATTCAAATCATAAAAGCAGACAAAGGCTGTTTTTTGTTCTCTGCATTTCTGCTAAGCATGGACACTGGGAGTAAAAGGACATGTCACATTTTGAGCATCATTTTTCCTAGTGTAAAGTTGAAGTCCTTACAGCACCATAACTGGGAGAGGGATCAGATGGATTTGAATCAGATACGTTCATAACTGGTCCCAGCATGCTCCTGTTGATAAGAAAACAAATTTATTTAAACAGTGGGCCATTGATGGAATTTATAGCCCAGTGCTATGTGCTACAGGATTAATAAGCACTGTCCAGTAGGATACCTGCAAAGTACTGCCCTGAAACACTGCTTGGGATCAAAGCATCATAGTGCCCATGAGCTATGGATGGTGACCAGACATTCTTGCAGCCTCGGGCATGTTTGCTGCTCATTCACAGGGAGGAAAGAAAGACTGAGGGGAGTAACTTATGTGTGAAATGCCCTCAGGTCCTTTCTTCCAGATCAGTTGTCTGATGCAACTCCCTTCTGCTACCTGCCTCCTTGTCCTTACCCAGCAGTTGAATCTTTTTCTCACTTTCTATCAGTCTAAGGATACCTTCCATCATAGTGTAGTGTCAAGAGCCCCGAAGAGAAACAATGCCTTTTGGAAGAAGATATCTTGTGTTGATTTAACTGGCTTTGGTGAGTACTGCAGGAGTGATACTTGCTGGTAAAAGTTATACGGGACATAGCCTGTTTCTTGGCAGGGGACATCACAGTTCTTCTGGATGTTCCACCATCATGATTGGGCAGATGTTCCTTTTCGGTTTTGTCTGTTCTTTATTTTTAATCATCTGTGGTTAACTCCCTCACAGTGGATGGAATTGCAGCATGGTACTTGATCTGAATTATTTTTATTATGTCCCGTGGCAAAGCACAGTGATCCATCATGAGTGGGGCGTGCTTGTGTGATACCCTTGACAACCTTGTCTTCCACGCTTCAGTGTGGCTCTCAGGTTACTTCCAGGGGAAGTTCAGGGATTGACTGTTGTGGGATGCAATGTCACAAATGTGCTAGGACCAATCTGTGTCCACAGTAGTTGATTCCTGCATGTCCTCCCCAGAAGTGACACATGGTGGGTATTTTGCTACTTACACTTGCAAATGATACCGATGTGGAAGGAGCTCTGAGCTTTTGGGAGAACAGGGTTAGGATTCAAAATGATGACCAGGTGGAGAAACCAGCTGGAAGAAGGAAGAGGTGATTCAGAAAAGAGTGAGCATAAAGTTGTAAACTTAGCAGTCCCTTATTCTCACCTCAGATACAAAATGGGAGATGGTTGGCTAAGCAGCAGCTCTGCAGAAAGGTGCTGGAAGTGATGGTGGATTCCAGGCTGACTGTGAATCACCAGGTTCATACAGTTGTGCAGAGGGCAAACTGGAGTTCATAAGCAAGAGAGGGTGCAGCGATCCTTCCATTGAACTCAGCTTGGTGAGATCTCAGCTGGAGCTGTGTTTCCCATTGCAGGAGAGTTGTCTCTCATCCTGGAAGCTAAGGAAAGCTGAAAAGCCAACCTGCATCTCTGGTCAGTATATGTAATGGCAAAGCTTGCCCCATGCTGTCACACTTGAGAAGGCAGCAGATCAATATCCAGGTGTGGCTCCACAAATCCTTGGTCAGAGATATGCTCTGACATCAGGCAATGATACTTTTGGCTCCTGATGCAAGGGACTTAACATTCATGTTTGACTTGCACAAGAAAGCCAGTCATTTTTCTCCAGGAGTCTGAAGTCAGGGGAGGTGACCAGGGAAAAAACAAGAATCCTACTTGAGACTTGCTGCACAACTTGGTGGCAAGAGCACACAGATGTGGGCTCTGAGGATATGACAGACATGTCCTGACAGATGACCAGCAATCAAAAGGTGATGGTCACATGACTGTGAGGGGATCACTCCTATCTTTAAGTGAAGATTTTGTCTTGGGGATGGGCTTGCTCTCCTCCACCATGCAGCAGCTATTGCAGCAAAGCAATATTAGGAAGTAACATTTTAGCTGGTTTCCACGTGATTAGTCCTGCTTGTGGGAGGGGGAAGGGCCTCACTCTCTTATTAATCATTCCTTCTTTCCTCCTCCCATCTGCTCAGTGATTTTCTCACTCTTGCATAGACCACTAATATTTGATCACTTTATTTCTCTGTCTCTCTCCCTTTCCTTGTTGATTCTTTGCTTGAGTCTCTGCTCTCCCTGCTTCTTGCAGAGATGCTACACAATGACCTGATTCTCTCCCCTAGCACCCTTGAAAAAAGGAAAAAAATAATTTAAAAAAAAGGAAGAAAGGAAAAACACTCCAAAGTGTCTAGTGCTTCATTCCACTCTCCCTGGCCATTATGCTTTTCCTAGTGGTCAGCACCTTCATCCAAAGTTGTGCAACACATGTGGGCAGTGCCTGCTTCCCTGTCCTCCCCTTCATGCCCTCCCCAGAGACTGCAAGCCTGACTCCTCCTCCACCTCCTTCTCTTCCAGCTGCTTTCACTAGCCTCCTAGCTCTTTTTGGCAATGAGGAGCCCGGACATCTGTAGAAGCAGCTGGAAGCAAGATGGAGAGCCAATATCCTGCAGCTCACCAGATCTCTACAAACCTCAGCTCAGGAACTAACTGCTTAATTCACTGTGTTTTTGTACTATTTAGTTTGCGCTGCACACTCCGCTTTTCTCACCATCCCGACAAAGCTACGACTCTCGATATGTATGATCTCATAGCCGTAACTCATTGTTTTAGAAATCTTGTAGCCAGTCTGTAAAAATGAGTGTTTTTATGCTATATGGAAGACTGCAGAGGTAAGCTTTGTTCCTACTTGGATCTTCAGCATTACCTCCCAGTGTCATCATATGGCTCTAAGGACAGTATTTAATCCTACATTAGTTCAAATTCGGCCTCTGTCAAACAACCATGGTACCACAAATTCATATTCCTGAAAATGCAGCAAAAGTGTCTTTACAGGTTCCCTGTCAGTCCTACCTGATTTACATCAAAACCTTCTTCTGCAGATGACTCCAGTGATGTTCTGAAAGGTGACAGTTATCTTTCCCTGTACACATGAGAAGCCACTGTTAAACCGAGCTCAGTGGGGCTGATCCTTCCCCAAAAGAAGCAAAAGAGGTGCAGGATTCTTGCTACTGTTCATGGGGTGGGGGAAGCTCACGGCTGTCAGGAGTTACAGCACTTTGCAGCAGGGCTTTTGGGGATGGGCCCCTGAAGGGGAGCTTGCGAGTCGTGTTGCCGTGAAAAGCCTCACAGCATGTTACATGATGCAAGCTACTTGGCAAATGCTGTAATTGTGTCACTGAAATGGCTGAGCCACAATGCTCAGGGAGAAGATTTTGCCTTGTGAGCTTGTGACCACACTGTACGCTTCCCTGATGCACGAGGGCAGTCTCGGAATGCCGATGATGCTGCATGCTGCTGTGAGTTTGGGGGGAGCTTCTTGTACTCTGTTTGGGGCTTTGAAATTTGCTGGTTGCGTGGCTGAGAGCATGTAACAAGACATATAACTGGAGAGGTACTTGAAAAATATTTTTCAGGGGACTTGGAAGATGTGTGATGATTAGGGACAACATTTCTGCAAAGCCTTCAACCTGACATCCTGTTTTCATCTTGCAACAAACTGCAGTTATGCAGAAAAGTGGCTGTTGGCATTTTTAGTATCACATTCCCTCAGCTGCTAGTGGTAGCTGTTTGCTTTTAATGTTATTATTTGCACCCACAGCAGCTGGAACTGGGAGGTATAAAGTAAAGGGAATAGCCTTAGAAATCAGGCTTCAGGCCTGATAGAGGGTCAGGCTTCAACCCCCCAGCTCTGACAGGGCTGAGCAGTGCTTTGTAGCACTGGTGTAGGTATGTACGTGTAGGTACACAGAGCCTACATGTGTTCCTGTCAGGTGTTAAAGTCCAGTGCAAAGCAAATACAATTTGCAAGTAGCCCTGAGATGTGTCTCTTTTTTTTTTTTCTCCCCCGTCTCTAAACCTTTGCTGCGAAACAGAGCTCTCATATTTTCCATTCCTAATTCAAGAGCTGGAGGGATCACTGAAGCCAGGTATCAAATTACAAGAGAATGAGTGAAGACATTTGGTTGCAGCTTCATCGGCTCACACAGTACACCCAAGTGACTGCCTTTATCAGCCCCCAAGTCAATATTAAAACTATGTAAGGGAAATAGTCTTTTCTCTGAGTTTGTCCTTGGGAAGGCCAGTGTCTTCAGGGCAAGTTCCCACCAATAGAGGTATGTGAGGGCTGGGGAGAGGAGGAAGGAAAAATCCTTTAATGTTCAAAAAAGCATCTCATCCCTGGTACAGTAAATGTTGTTCCTAGTCATCTGAGCTACTAAAAAAAAATCAAACCCAACAAGTTTCAACAATAGCAATTTTCAAATGAAATCCTTTGAATGGGTAATGTGTGTAGCTTAAAATGAAAATATGACTCAGCTAGGAATTGTTACTATTACTGGTACTGTTTTAGCTTTTAAACCAAGTCTGCTTCAGTCATTTGGCATGTCCTTGGTTGTGATTGGAGGCTCATTAGAGATGGTGGCGAAATATCCTTTATGGCCTGACTAATTCAAACTTAGATCTTTTCTGCTGAAATTGAGATTTGACTCTATTCTTGAAGTTAGACATGAATTTGGGCAAAATTTTCAAGGTGTGAAAGAAAGCCAAACACCTGTATCCTGTGTTTTCCCCTTCTCATTACCGTTTATTTCTTTGCCTCTTTACTAGCATTTATTTTCTTGTTAGTGTCTTCCAGACCATGTTTTTTGCTCAGACAGAGCTTGTTCACTTCCATGTTTGGATGCTTTCTTCAAACTTTTAAGTTTCTCTTGGTTTCTCGAACTGGTGCTTGTGTTTGGCTGTTTCCTGACTGGTTTGTCGCACCAAAACAGATTGCCTCCTCACCCTCTTTTCCTTTCCTGTATATTATCTTGGTCTTTCACCTGCACACTGGTTTACCTTCCCCTGTTCTCCATGTGTTATTCCTTCTCATTCTTTAGTTGCGTTTGCCTGGCTGGAAGAAATCTACAGCCAGCTCCTCTACCATTTCCCCACCATGCCTTCCCTCAGTATTGCTGATGGGAAATGCTATATTTCCCACTTCCCTCCTCTCACCACCCCCTTCCTCTCCTGCTTCTCTTTCTCATGTAGGTCAGTCAAAAACACTTAATGAAAAGAAGTTCGACTGAGAGAGGAGCAGAACAAACTAAAGTTATTTCCCTGTCTGTATTTTCTACTGTCTGCCTCTTCCTGTGAGCAGGTACTCAGTACTGTGCCTTTGAAGCTGGATATTCTTCTGAGTCTGTAGAGAGATTAATTTTTGTAAGGGTAGTAGTGGACTGACATTTAATTTCCTTATTTAAGCGTGACTGTTACCCATGTGCTGGAGACCACATGTGACTTACAACGCCTGCTCTCTGCGCTTCCTCAGTTTTTCTGCCCAACCTTGAGTTCACATTTTGGTGGCTATCTTCACCATGAAAAGAGGTAGAAATTGTGTTCCCTTTCACATTGAAAGGTTAGGTTAAAATTAAAACAAGTACAGAGCTGCCGAAGCTCTAGGACTCATCTCCAACAGCCCCAAATGCCACCTTACACTCAACCTGGAGCCTTTTCAGAGAGCTGAAAAGGGGAATTTCAGTATTGTATGCAGGCATTTTGTTTCCTGCTGCCTGTGTGGCAGTTGTGAAGGTGTCCCTAAGCTGTAGTCGTTGTTAGTGTATGATTGCTGTATTGAGATTCTCTGTGAACTGTGTGAACCCTAAATGTGAACCAAGTACATAAAAGCATACTGAGATGAGAGAGGAGAACATAAATTAATCTGTGTATTTTCAGCTTATCTGTCTTTTTTTTTTTACCCAGTGTAGTGGACAAGGATTTGTTTTGTGTGCCGCTTGTGAACTGTGTTACATGAACAAAAAGCATCCATGCAATATTAAAGACGCAAATTGAATTAAAACTGTTGAGCTCTTCCCCTCCTCCTGCCACTTTTCCAGGCCCATTTTTTCCTGTGTGGTCTGCATGTTGCTTGCATGCTTCCAGTGCTCAATGAAACATGCAGCATTTCTGGATAACAGGCAAAACAGAATTAGGTGCTTTGTTGTTACCCATATGTCCAACACTAAGGATAAGAAAAGACTTGTCTTTTCCCTCCTTCCTCTCCACAGACCTTCAGCACAAGGAGTAAGAATTTGAAGAAGTTGGGGGGAAACCTGAAAAGAGTCACTTCTTACATCTGTGTAATTCATAGTGGGAGCGATGTGATGTAACATTGAGCTCAGGCACTGTGGTCATACAACTTTGGGTCTGGGTGAGAGGAAGAAATGCCGTGAGACAGCCTCTTGTCAGGAGCTTTTCCCTGCAGTCCTCCAGACAGGCTGGCTGTATTCCTGAAAGACAGGTCATATCCTGTCAGACATGAGAGACACGGAGTGAGGCTGCACAGTCTGTGCTCTGCAGGTCTGCAGACTAGATAGGTCCTTTGAGCCTTTGCTCATGAATAAGGACGCACTCTGAAAGGTCCTTTATGTAGATGCCTTCCTGAAGGGGCGTTAAAAAGAAGCCTGAGTAACCTTCCTTTTCTTCCACCTTGCCTTACAAATGCTTCCCATGGCTGCAAACCCTTTACTGGGAAGCACAAGGTCCTCCAAGGGGCTGTGGATCGGTGGCGGTGAGTGCTTGCACTAGGGTAGCCTGAAGAGCCAAGTCACCTTTGAGAAACAGAGGAGGATACACAGACGATACTGGAACACCCTGTCATGCACCCTGGTGCTCAGGAAAGGATATTACTAGAGAGCTCTAACAGGCAAAGCTCAGATGAGCAAATACAGATGTCAAACATATTTTCTAGCCGTCCAAGCAGTCCCTTAATAGAGGCATCAGAAGGAAATGTGCATCTATGTTGTCTGCAACTGAAAACGTAGCCCCAGACTCCAAATTGCTGGTTTAGCTGCTGCGTCGGATGGATTGTGTGATACAAACACAGATCTTCTGTCAGTGTGTGAGGCTCCTGCTGCAAGTTAAAAAGGACGCTTGGGTTGGGACAGCTTAAAAGGGCTCTCTACCTGCACTGTTAGTCACTGCCCATCCTTTACTCATGCAGAGCTGTGCATGAGTTTCAAAGTGGCTGCTGTAGCTCACAGTCTGGCTCCAGATGTGCAAGGCTTGCCTTGACACAGCCAAGTGGATATAGCACCATCAGATATCCTCTGTGCCACCTCTTGATGGTTTCTGCACCAGCCATACTTGGCTTACAAGCTTAAAACCCTGATCCTAACTACTTATGCGGCGTTAGCCGTGATAAGCAACCAGCAGCTGCCTAAGCTCCACAGCATCTTTCCCTAGCCATGAGCCTGGCTTGCAGGCCCGGTGGGTCAGGGTTTGCTCCCTGTTGGCCCTGGTGCATCAGGTGGTGTGAAGGCAAAGGACGGCATTTAGGAAACTGATGACCTGTGCTAGAGGTGGCACAAGGGCAGGTAGCGCATAAGAGGGGGGCCAGCTCTGGCCTGGCAAAGACCGCTGGCGGTGGTGCGGCCATTGAATAGGACGCATGGAACAGCCATCTCCCACTTTAAACATGAGGGAGAGAAGGATGGGAGCAGGCAAGAGCAGAATTGCGTTTTAAGCCTCACAAACATGTGCATTGTTCAGACGTTTGCGGAGTGGTTTTTATTTTCAGACCCCTCCAGAACTGCTGCATTGGGGTCCTAATAATTTGTTTTCCTACACGTGCTGGCAGATGGTCAGGCAAAGAGCCTGCTGAGCATGGTGCATGCTTGAGGGCAGTGATTCTGAGGCAATTTCTTGAGATTATCTGATGTTTCACGTTTTCTGTAATTTTGTGTGTGTGTGTGTGTGAAGAGAGTATTTAAAACTTGTAGACAATAGTTTGTTGGGTTGCAGGGAATGAAACCCCTAATGAATAGTCCATTGTTTACATCCATTTGAGGCTGTTTCTTTCCTGAATGAGTGCCATGAAACAGAGCTTGCAACTCTGTTGTTGTTAACACCCCTCTCCTTGCCCATCCCCCTTCCCATTCCTTAGGGTTTCTAAATCTTGCTGTTACCTTCTTGATACAAGTTTACAAACTTCCCTTTTGCCTCTTTATTTCCCTCTACTTAAAGCTCTTGTCCAAACTGGATCACCTTTTGCTTCTAGTTTAGCAAATTTTGCCATCCTTGGCCTGTTGGAGTCACATCTTAGTCCCTGTTTTTTTTATCCAGATGAATGAGGAGGATGAGGAGGTGCCCTCAGACCATTTCCTGCTGTCATAGTCAGGTCTAGGATGCCCCTCTTCCCTTTACCTTTGCCTCCCCACCTCCTTGCTTTGGAGCTCTTCCTGTGCCAGTCAACAGCTGCAAGACCCCTACCTGATTTCTAGCCCTTATTTCCCTCTCTGTTCAGGTGCTTTCCTTTCCTCCCTTGCTCCATCCCTACTGCTCCATGCTTAGATCTGTGTGCCTTCTTCTGGTGACCTCTACAATTTGAGGTATGGCTCAAGCATACTATTAAGTGTACTGGCCCTGTGACTGCCCCTCTCTGTCAGCCAGAGTGTTTGGACAGCATGCAGAGGACTGTGGTCAGGACGTGGTGACTGCCTTGCTAAGTAGTTTTGTCCCCATGTTTGGTGCTCCTTCTCATACAAGTGGAACCTGGTCTATCTGCTTGTCCTGAGCAGTGTCTGCTATGGGGTAGCTGCCTTTTCCCCCTGTTGAAACAGGTAAGCATGGCTGGTTGGCAAAGTTGTAAGCTTTTTTTTCCGCTCTACTCAGTTTGTAGATGGTCCTTTCCTTTTCTGACTGGGGCCGTGTAGCTGTTTACGTGCATGACTTGCTGGAGTGATTGCTCAGACCAATGCGTAACGCACTCTGGGACTCTTTCTTCTCTCTTTGGCCCAGATTTACAGATAACTGGAGAAGGGAATTCTTGGCTGCTTTGTTTTGAAAACTATTACACTGCAGAAAAACTCATGAAGTATAGCACCTGATACAAAACCAGCCCTAGTCAGCTTTCTGGTTTTCCACATTAAAAAAAAGCTTCCCTTTATTATTTATACAATAATTTCCCTCAGATGATGTTCAAGAGATGTAGACACAGAGGCTTGCCTGCTTTTCCAGGAGTTCCTGGAAACTGGAGATGAGGTGATTTCCAAAATCAATAGAAGGCATGGGGTATTTTTGTTTGTTGTATTATGTTCTCCTGGATAGGCAGTATACATGTGCCATGTAGCTTTGTAGGCTTTGTGTGTGTAGACTGAAGTACCAGGACAGTTTATCTACAGGGATCTGTAGAGGCTTCCCCATGCCTGAAGAGAAAAGCAGATTGGGAGGGCTGGTAGGCCCCAAAGATTACCAGAAAGTACATGCAGACCAATCAACAGCCTCCTTTCACTGAAGGAGCAATATGCCTTGTGCAAATCATCTTCTGCTTCCCTTTTCTTCACAACTTCTGTGGGATGTCCCCCTGGATTGTGACTTGAGGGCAATGGTGTAAAGTTGTAATGCTGTTTGTATGTGTAGGACAGTGCTGGCCTCCTCATAGGTGCAAAGAGCTGCTCTAAAATATGGCAAAATTATCAAGAGACAAGAAAACCAGTGATGCTTTAGCCCATATCAAAGAAAATCCTGTAAAAGGGAGAGTTAGCTGTGAAAATTTACCCTGTTGCTACGGAGCTCATTTAGTTGCATATATCATGTGGGAGAGAAATGATTGAAGAAGTACTCCACCTGGTACAAGAACAGAGAATACATTTGCCTCAGGTACAGGACAGATTATACAGGCATAAAACCTGAGACAGCTGGTAGCGGTGCTGGGCAGGTACTGTCTGTTAATGGTCAGGTGGGGAAGCAGATAGTTTTTGAATGAATGGGCTCATTGGGAGGCAGGGGAGGAGAGAATTTCCTGTCTGTCATTAAGGTATCTCTCCTTCGTGATGCCATTTGCTGTTAAGGAAACTAGATTATAGGGACATTAGTGCTGTAAGCAGCAAAAGTTTCTGTTTCCCACAATGGCGATGTTTTCTCCTTACTTCCACTCCAGATTGATGGTGAGGTCCAAGACTGTGGTACTGTGCTTTTGTTTGGGCCTCTGAAAACAGAGAGACTTTCTTGTAATGATTCACTCCTCCTTCCCACTCTGTCACTAGACATTGTGCATTCCTCCCGATCCAAAGCTGTCATCCAGAACTAGGTCACACACCACCTGAACAATAGGCGTTGCTTGCATCATCTGTGTGACGTCCAATGTGATGGGAAACGTGCTGTTTGAGTGCTTGATTAGCCAGACCAGCTTTCTCAAAGAGTGGGATGTGAGAAAGCCCCTTGTAATACCTGCCATATGGATGTTTGGAGGTGATGGGGCAGGGAGAACTCTGTTTACAAAGCTAAAAACAAGGTAGGAGAAGGTATAAGCTAACTCCATCAGCACACAGATTTTCTACTGGCTGATTTGGATAATTTATAATGGTATGTAGAGCTTTGTCACCTTTATGCTGATTCATTCCAATGCTGCATGGAGGTCAGCCCCTTGGCCCGCAAAGAATGAGTTGTTGATCTGTGTTGCTTTTCCTAGTGGTCTTGGTCCTGGGGCTGTTGTCAGCCCTCTGCAGAGC
This sequence comes from Piaya cayana, assembly GCA_013389865.1. Lineage (NCBI taxonomy): Eukaryota > Metazoa > Chordata > Aves > Cuculiformes > Coccyzidae > Piaya > Piaya cayana. The sequence goes on from WAAB01007954.1 coordinate 228,131, forward strand.
AAAATGGGGGGCTGCCCAGGTTAGCCAGTTGGTCTGTCAGCACCGCTGGTTTCATATTAGGCAGCCTTATAATGTGACTCTACACAGGACATAAACAAATCATCTTTTTACTTACTGGGTAGAAGAGCAGCAATGCCAGTGGGTGGACTTGTAGCCTTGGCACAAGAATGTGATTTCTCATTTATGTGGTTACTTTGGAAAGCTTACAGGTGAGGAGTGTGTTTTGTTTTTTTTCAAAAGCTGTTAGTGTGAAGTAACAGGGCCAGTTGCTGCCACAGATTAGCTGCAAAGGGGGTGGGCACAACATAACAGCAGAGATGGAAGTGTCTGTAAGCCATGCAAGTGTTTTCTTAGGATCTGTATGTTGTGCTTCCCCTTCCTGAGATGTGCTGCGAATTGTCACAGAAATGCAAAATACATTCAGCCGGATTGGGTTGGGGCAAGAAATGAGGGCCCTATAGCCTGGAGAGACACGTATGAGTCTGTATGGGGAAAACGCACCTTAATTAGATGGGTTGACAGATCCTGTTTCTCCTGCTCCTTCTGCAGTTAGCAGCGTTCAGTCTAGGAAACGCCTCCTGAATTCGCCCACCAGTGCCCTTACAGTAGGTCTGGCACACTCACCCAGAGTCCTCCATGCTGTACTGCTGGATGTCCCTGACACCCGGCTAGCGACCTGTTTGGCTGGATGGACAGCTTCACCCTGGGAGGGGAGCCCAGCACATCTCCTGCCCTCTGCTTGCAATGTTCTTCAGTGTTTCTTCCTGGCAGCACTGGGTTTCGGCATGGAGAGGGTGGTGTTTCCAACATCTCTCCGGGCACAACCTGGCCAGGCACCTTGCAGTGCTGCCATTTTGAGCAGCACTACTCTGGAAGTTACTTAATAGACATGCTAGGCTCTACTTTATCTTGACAATATACCCTTTTCTTGAGAGAAATGAGAAGTTTCAATTTCAGTCACTAGCCTGTTTTTCATTAACCTGTTTTAGTCAGCAAGTCATGGCTTTACTGTGCTACTCTCTCAAACAGCCGCTCATAGACCTAACGGAGACAGCAGAGCAAAACTCCTGTCCTCTGCAGAAAATGCAAAAAGAGAAGTGGCAGTTTCACTTCAAACGTTACAGGAGACTTGGTCAATTAATGCTACAGTAAATGTCAAATATTTAGGATTTACAGGGTACTTTAAGCCCCAAGTGGGGTGTGAGGGGGAGGAAGGGGGGGAAGGGATTGCAGTGAAGTTAATAAACCTTTTACAACTTTTGACTTAATCTTTTATTCAGTGTTTGTGTAACTCAGTTATCTGTGAGTTAATAGCAGTATTTTTGATACCTCTCCAGAGCCAATACACTGCAAACCTTCAGCCCTGTTGAGTATTTGTGCTACAGCATATTTAATAGCCATGACAACAATTCAACAATTGTACAGCAGCCTGCCCTCCCTGTCTGAGTGTTGCAGGCACCAGAGTGTCTCCATTGGAAAACCCCTAAACATACAGTTTCAGCCAAAACTGGTTTAATGATAGTCTACTGAGAGCTTGACAGGCTTCTTTTTTTTTTTTAAAAAAAAAAAAAGGGTTTTTTCCTTCTCCCTCTGCCACTGATTTTTTTTCTTTACTTCTTTGCTTCTTTTGAAAAAAAGCTGCCGCTGTAAAATACAAAGCGAATTAAAAAAATAAATTGCTTTAAATTGCTTAACAGGCTTGATGAGACAAAGACTGGTGTGTTGGAGTGGCTGCAGGGAGCTCTGCGGCTGCTTTTGTATGATTTCAGAGGTGAATTTAGATGGCTGGAAGATAGATGGGTGCCAGATGCAGTTTGACACAGATTCCGGCAGCTGCTCCTGCGCGAGGTTTCATTACCAGCAAGTTAGCCAGCAGTAGAGCTCCAGCGAGGCCCCGAACACTGAATGACGAAGAGAACAGTGAAACAATACCATATTCACTAAGTGATTTTAATCTGGGAGATTAAATGCACCCAGTCAGTTTCCCAACTCAGAAAGCCAACTCGATGTAGAGCTGTTCATGGCACTCACTCTATCCAGGCCTTTGTCACATATATTTACATTGTGAGTGCTTTCCCGATGCCCCTACCCTGAAATGGGAAGAGAAGGGCTGATTTTGTGTTGCAGTCATATTTTTCCATCCTAACTGTATAATGTGTTTTTAACTGCAACAGGAAATATTGGCCTCGCTTTGACAAATGCTTACATTGGACTGAAGTGCTCCTGTGCTCGTTCTAAGCACGGGCATAACTGTTTGAAAGATTAAGGCCACAGTCCGTAAAGAGAACGGCTTCCTTTTTAATAGATGGGCAAGTCCCCAAATCAGGAAGTCATCAGTATTTACAGGCTTGGGAATTTGGTTTGGATTTAAGTAAACTAAAAAATGTACTACGATGGTTGACTTGAAGAGGCAGTGAAGCTGCTGTTCTTCAGGCAGCTGTAGGTTCGTTCGTGGAGGGATACTAAAGGTTGGGATTTTGTGAAGGAAGAGGAAATGTAATCAGATTTATTTACAATAAAACCTGGGCTGACTGTGGTTAAAGATTCTTCAGGGGAGCTTCATGGGCTGTGTTTTGGGAACACCAGTTGTGGCACACTTGTTTTGTGGTTATTTGGCTTTATGTATTTCTGATTGCTTTAACAAGTGCATCCCTGACTAGAAGAATAAGTTTTCACTCAGCTAGCTAGGGGAAAGTATATAGGGAAGCAAACAAACAAAATCTCTTTTCTTCCAGAGGCGCCACCTGGATATTGCCATTACCTATTTAACTGCTGATGTCAAAATCTTCTGTTCACTTTGAGTCATTTACTGTCCTCATAGTAAGCAAACAAACCAACCTTTTTTTTTTTCATTAATTAATAAGCACGAAGTTGGATGTAAATGGGTTGTCTTTGGAACTCAACCATTGTTTGTTTGTGAATGTTGCAGTTCTGTGTCTAGATGCCTTCAGTAAGTACCCCATTTGTGGCTTTAATTAAGCTTTCTATATCGAGAAAGTATGCCTTAATTTAGCAGGTTAAAGATATCTCTGTTACATCGGTTTGTTCACAGTGTGTTGTGACCTAATCAACTAGAGATGTAAGCCATTTCATGAGGAGTAATTGCTCAACAACAAAAAATGTCTCTCTTTCCTAATAGCTGTGAGTGAGTTGGCTAATTGGAATCCATTTTGGTAGTGGCAGGTCAGCAATCAGGAGGTGACTTTCTAGGTGGGAAGGAGAAGACAGCAGAAGCTGAAACACAAAGCTACATCTTCCTGAGGCTGCTGTGAGAGCATCGCTGCCGTCCACATCAGTGCCCTGCACACTGAGAGCACAGTGCCCTGGCATGGTCTCGTGTCACCCTTGATGCTGTGACACAATTTGGTCAAAATCCTTTCTTGGATGTTTGTGAGGGAAAGAATTTGTGAGTGGGTTGAAAATAGCAGATCTACTCTCAAGGCTTGTGAAAGAGCTCTAGCTTTATTGTTATTACAGAGGGTAGGGGGTTGTAGTGATGGCATCATCACGTGACAGTTCTTCTCCATTGCCTTGTTAGGCCTTGGTCAGGAAATGGTGCGAAATTTAGGGATGTTGGCTCATGTCTCTACACAAAATAACTTATGACAGTGACAGAGCACTTTTTGCTTTCACTGCTTCATTGCTTAGGAGCATGGGCTGCCATCCTGCCAGAGGTGCCATGCTGAGGCATCTTTTAGATGACCCTGGTGGCTGCTGTCCTGCTTTCCTGCTTCACAAAGAGATAGATCACTGAAGTGCACTCTGATTATTTCTTTCTTCTGTTTTCTTTTTTTTTCGTTTTTTCTTCTCCTCCTTGAATTCAAATCTTGCTGAGAGGGAGGTGGAGGGGAAAATCCTCATGAATTAACATTATTTCCCTGGTGGGCTTTGCTGCCATTTTATCTAATTACGCCTGCTGTTTTCCAGATCACATTGTAAGCATTTGCATGAAGGGGCTTTCACTTACCTCCTCAAGTAAATTAAATAACAGCCCTTAGGCTGGGCTGACAGCATAATGCATTTTCATGTGGGAGATCAACAGCTCCCATACCTTGAGATGGGAAATGCTGAAATTACAGGGAAGCCCTGCACTTTTGTCTTGAATTAGGGCAACTAGACTGAGTTAGGGCTACTTTGAAAATGCCTGCTGCTGACTCTTGTGGTGGGTAGGATCAGAGGGAAGAGAGGGACATACAGCAATCTGCAGCAAGGGTAGCAGAGAAGACTGTGGTATTTGGCTCATGAGGATCCACAGGCTACGTGTAAGATGTGCAGGAAAGCCAGGGAAAGCAAGCCTGTTGTCAGCAGGTTTAAATGCACAGCCCTATTGGAAGGTGTGAAAGGAACTGCAAACCAGGAAAGGTTGGAGGCCGTAGATGTAAAGTGAATGAGAGGTGCAGGCCCTGCCCTGAGGATGTTTACAATATGACTTTGTGACTTTGTGGATGAAGAAGACTGAACTTGTGTTGAGTGCTCTGGAAATCAAAATACATGGGCTTGACTTTAATTTCCATAATAAGCCATCCTGTAGTTTCCCTGTGCTTCATTTCTTCATTCTGCTAAATGAGGCAGCAGCCCATCCTGCTGAAATGACAGTCCGCTGCTTTCTTTGCCTGAGCCGTTACTCCAAATGAGTATCCAGCCCCAGGAGCCATCCTCCTCCAAATGTTTCAGTGCTCCTGGAGCCCTTCATAATATCAGCCTCATGGGATGATCTGGTTCCCTCACAGTTATGTGTGGTATACATCAGAAATTTATATGACGCTCAATTTCTTTGGTAGAGTTGAGAGCTTCTGAGGAGGAGAAGGGGTCAGCAACAAATGACCATGAGGGAATTTCAGCTTCAGCACTTGATCATCTTAGGTTTGTCCTGGCAGAAAAGAGGAGGTTGTTGGGAAGGCAGAGGAAGGAGCTCCACCTCCCCCAAACATTAGTCTTGAATAAGCCTGAGGTGGCCCAAAATGCTGGTGTCCTCTCGAGCTCTGCCTTTGCAGGATGGTGAAGTATGCCCAGACTGGGGACCTGGTAGGAAGTGGGCTGGTGAGCTGCATGGGCAAACTGAATGAGCATTTAGTGAGTGAGGAAGAGGAGGAGATGGGTCCCTACAGCTAGCAGAGAATTTTTTTGATCTTTGCTCTGACTCACCGGTGATGGTTTTGGATGGGAGTCAGTAACAGGAGAGGCTGCTTAGCTGGGGGTGTGTGTGTCTTATGTGGTGGGGAGCATGCACACGTGTTTCATGTAAAGGAGAAAGACCATATAAGTCCTCTTAGGTCACTGTAGCTCTGAGGTAACAGCAACTCACTCAATGTTCTATCTGCAGTGTTGAAGTAACTTCTAGCTTTTGGTGCTAATTCTTTTCTCAGTGTCATTGGTTAGGGATTAAGGAAATCATGCAGGTTGCCAAGATCTGCTTGAAGGAGTCTGCAGTGACTCACTTTTGTCTGGGGATGTTTGCTGAAGAAATGCAGTTGACTTGTTTTTCTTTTGAAAATCAAGATTTCTGTTCCATTGAAACACAGTTGCAGGTTGATGGTGGGGCAGAGTTAGAAATGTTACTGTTATGGGGGTGTAAATACCTTTTAACTTACATGTTAAAGCAGCTTGGCTCTTCCAAGTAACTAGAGAACTACTTTGTGATGCGTTTCTGTGTCTGAGATGAATTTTGAATGCCAGCAAGATAATGAGATTTATCAAATAAAAAGCCCGTCTTTCACTTTGTTCAAGCTTGGCCTCATGCCTCAAATACATGGAGTTTATTTCAGAAGCAGCTTGTAATTTGTATCACAAAACCACTGCATATAATTCATGATGGATGGTAGTGACTGGATGCGAGAGGTTTGCAGTTGGGACATGCTAACAGCTTTTGCTGACATTTGCACTCAAAGTCATAGCAACAGGACAGAGGACAAGTGAATGGTCACTGTGAGGGTTCTGGGGGAGAGGCTGAGGTGTTTGCCATTGTAAATCAGGGATTCTGGTTTAATATCAGTAATTTTTTTAGTATAAACATGCATGATATTCATGATGCAAGGCATTGCTGCTTTTATAACACGTTAGTGCAGATGATTCAGGATTCATACAGCTTCTTTAGTGATCAGGTAGTATACACCCCATTATTTACTCCCTGTAGACGTTAGAAAGCTTTCTAACAATTCATGGTATCTCTCAAGCTCTCATCCCTTTCTCTTTTAAAAATTATTGTTGTTTTTATTAATATTTTTATTGTTGTTGTTGTTATTATTATTATTCAGAGTCATGCTGTACACATCCCTCAAGCAGGTGGGAGGGTGAGTTGGTGGGAGATGACTTGGCTTTGTTAGAACTTCACTTAATGCAGGATGGGGGCAGAGAAAATGAAGCTAAATTACGCAGATCCTGAAGGCACAGCAAGTGTGCTACATCACTTGTGAGCATGACTAGAACTGAAAATGAATCACAGCCTTGTTAGACACTGTATGTGTCAGTGCATGTGGGCAGAAATATCGTTCAGTGAGAGAGAGAAAGAGACAGACTGCATCTTTTGAAGTGTGCTGGTCCCACTGAAATCGCTGCAGTATTTAACTAAATGGGCAAGAGCTGGGAAATGGTGGGACAGCTGCACTGGGATACTTTATGTCAATTTTTCTTCCTTTCTGAAAGTTCAAGAGGAGTCTGGACCTCTCAGCAGTGAAATCTATTTTCTAAACCAGAAAAGGCTTTATAATACAACCACCAAGATTTATTCTGGGCTAGATTTGAATGGAGTTGTTTCAGCCTGCGTGTTCCTTTTGCACTAGGAAGCGAACTTGATTTACTCTTCCTGTGAAATTTTGATGGTGCGCACACACACAAACACACAGGCTCACCCATGTGCACACCAAGCTAGTGAACGTATTCCAGCTACAAAGATCCAGTCTGGTTCTGTAACCTTGATTCTTGCACCTGCATAATTGAAACAAGGCTTTTTTCTAAAATGGAAATTGGTTTTGCATTTAGGTTGTGATGTGACAGAGCCACATGAGGTGATTTGATGGAGAGATGCTAGAATCAGCTGACCACTAAAATCTGCTGTATACGTGTTTGTACTCCGGAAGACACTTGCCCCAAATGATAGCAACGTTCCTCAAGAATGTCTCCTTCCTTCTGCAGAGAACTATCCATGGCAACTAACAACCAGCAGCCATCTTAAACTTCCCTACTCTGGCACACCAAAGGCACACTTTTTCAGTGCTGGATGGAGTCAAACAGTGTATTCTTTCAGAAATTTGGTTGTGCATTTTTGTATGTTGTGCTGAGGCCTGCAATCCACATTTTTTTTCACTAGCCCTGACCCTGTCACTGCTTCAGCAAAGGGAAGGGACCCATTTATGGACTGTTGATCAGATGGCTGGGTGCTTCTGTCTTCTGGCCAGTTTGGTGTGGTGATAGTCTCCTCCTGTGTCTTACAAACAAATGTATATCTGCTGTGCCCTAACAGAGATGGGACAATCTTGCCTGAGTCTGCAGTGTGAATGCTTTGGAGCTGTACTTCTCCACTGAGGGAGCATTTTGCCTCTCTAAGAGGGATTGCGTTTTAAGTTTCTGTTAGGGTGGAAGGGGGAGTTTTCCTGTTTTGAAGCCTGGGATCATCTTTGCTCATCATACATTGGAAGCTGTGGTGTGTTTCTGGCTGAGGTGTGTTCTCAAATGACACCTAGTAGAAGGGCTTGGTTGTTGTCAGCACCAGACTACAAGTGAAAACTTTACAGAATTAAAAAAGCAAAACCAAACAACACCAAAACCAACAGATTGTTAACACTAGTTTCAGGACTATAGGGCTGTTTGGGTAGCTGTTGTGGGCACTATAGGCTAGACAGGCTCCTATGAAAGAAGCTTTAGATGCTATTTCACAGCCTGAAGTTTAATCAGAAATAAAACTCTTGTTGTGCTGTGTTTCACTGGGGTTTTTTTCTCCTTTCCTCCTGTTTATATTCCCCGAGTTTCTTATCCATTGATTGCTGGTATGGCTAAGTTTCTTGTTAACTGGAGGTTTATATGCTGTTCCAGGCTGGTCTGGGCTGCTTTTGTCCCCAGCCTGCCTTTTCAGTGTCTCCTAAAAGCTTTTATCCTACTCACCCTTCTGCCTGAATCCATACTACAAAGGATTTCCTCCTAGAGCATGTCAAAGCACTGTCTTGAGCAGAATAAGGTGCATCTTCTCACACTCTGCTGCCTGAAGAGGCTGAACACATTCAGCTCCAAACAGCTTTGCTAACAACTCAGCTTTCTCCTGTAGCCAGGCACTGTTACTGTTTTCCTACTGAAAGGGCAAACCATGGGCTAGGAGGAGGAAAAGAATAGAGGAGTGGGATCAGCAGGGATGCTGTTGTCCCATCTGCCTAATCTGCGTGGTGAAGGCAAGAGTAGCCTGTCAGCCCAAGCAGGTTAATCTGAATTTGCAAAACTCCAGAAATCCTGGTTGTGGTCAAAAATGTTTCCTCCACGAAGCACAGTCAATGCTTCTGTGTGTTGCTTATCTTACAGCCGGGTCAGATCCTGACACAGGACAAGACAGATCATCTTTGCTGGTAGTGCTTGCAGGCCTAATTTAAAAACCAATCATTCTACACACTAGCTTGATTTTTTTTAAGTGGCTAGAGATGTGTAGTTTCTCCTTTATCCCCTTCCCCACAGGACAGGTGCTCTCTACTTTCTGAACATTAAGAAGGAGGCAAACTGCTCACAGCTGAGGACACAAGAGTGCACATCCCACCTGCCAACAAAGAAAGGAAAAAAAAGATAAAAGATAACATCAGTAACTTTTGAAAATCCTGGTCATCATATGTTGTTCCTAGAATGTCCTTACTCAGTAGATGAAATAGGAATAGCTCGTGATTTTCTGACTCTTGGATGTGACTGGTTTGGGAAAAAGGCAAGGAAGGGATCCGTACTTGCGACAAAAAAAAAAAAAAAAAAAAA
>WAAB01007954.1:246309-283149 GCA_013389865.1 Piaya cayana
GGGAGCTGGGGGTTCAGCGGGGGCTGAAGGGGACTGGGGGGGGTTCGGGGGGGGATTGGGGGCAGCGGGAGCCGCGACGCCCGCCCCCTCCGGGGCTCCTTTCGGCTCTGCCTTTCGATTCGTGCCCGGGCAGAGGAGCGCGGAGTGGGCGTCCTCCCCTCTCCTCCGCGCCGGGATGAGCGGAGGAGGAGAGTTGCTCTTAAAAATACCTCCCCTGCCTGCCCCCCCGCCCCCGCCGGTGCGCGGGGATCCCGGGCGGAGGCAGGTGCGGTCGGTCGGAATCGAGTTCTTTTTGCGGGCTGCATCCCGGCTCTCCCCGGGTGAGGATAGCGGGGAGCCCGCGGGGCAGGGCGCCTCCTGCCTCGCTCCTTGCTCCTGCCGGGAGCCGGGGACCCCAGGGCCCCCCGGAGAGAGCTCAGAGGGCCTGGGGGAGACTTTCACTCGGCTGGAGCAAAGCTGCCATATGGCTGGGCAGGAGCCGCCCGGGTGGACCTTCCCAGGGGCTGGTGTCAGGGCAGGGATTAGCCTGGCTTCTCCCGAGCCGTAGCAGCTCGGGGCTGCCTTGGGAGCAGCGCCTTGGGCTCTGCTGAGCAGGGTGGGTCATCTTTTGGAAGCGATGGCTTAAAAACTCTTCACTGGGATTTCTGTCGAGGTAGGGCAGGGCTTGGAAAATAAAAAAAAAATATTAAAAAAAAGCGATGCTTCTTTAGTCTAGAGCATTTGATGCTTTATTTGTGTCGGTGTGTAAGGGTCTGGAAAGGTAAGTTCTCCCTGAGCATGAAAATGGGAGTGCAGTTGCTTGCTGTCGCTTCTCGTGTTTTGTGAAGCTCAGCTAGAGCAAACAGGGCCACTTTTGTTGAAAATCTGTGGAGGGGTTCGTGTGCTCTCCCCTGGGACTGTCGGAGGCTGATTTACAGCTAGCTACAGGTCAGCTGCCAGTGTGAAATAAAGTGAATCTGCCCATTTCATCTCCAGCACACCAGAGCTGTTGCGTGTGGCAGTCAGCGTTCAGGCAAGTCCAAAGCTCTGGGGAGCAGGGAAGTCCAAGCTTTTTCGGCTGGTGCCCAGTGAAGTCAGCAGGGCGGCTCTCGCTGCTGTCAGTGGGTGCTGGATTTGGCCACCGCAGAACATGCTGTTGCTCAAGCAAGGGTGGTAGAGGGCTTGGGTGCCCCCTAACATCAGTTTCATGCTTGTCTCTCTCAAATAGAGTAAACGGTTTCTATTTGTGTGAGTTGAAATGACGCTTCCTTTTTATTCTGATGGCTAGGGGTTCACCTGCATAAAAAACTCAACCCAGATGAAGGTGTCTGTATTTTATGGGCTTTTTTTTCAGGGTACAAAATTGACAGACACTTTGGTTTCAATCTAAGTGCAGGGGAAGCTTTCACATGGTGAAGCGAACCATATAAATGGTGTTTCCTTAAAAGTTGCTGCTGCTTGTACTTACATTGCTTTAAGAAATTAAGCAGTTGATTAAGCAGGGTAAATTGAAAATAACCCTTTCAGCTTGAAGGTAAAATGCATGCATTTTTACATAACAAGGTGGTATCTTTGGAATCTGATTTAACATAATGATCTAGTGGTGGTAGTAGAGATATAAGGAGGATTAGCAGTTTGTGCTACCAGACAGGTATCCTGGGTGTCCAAGGGAGTACTTCCATTGTCCCAGCAAATATTGCAGCATCTAACGTAACAGCTGTAGATCTCCCTCCTTTCCTGACAGATCCTACTTCCATTTTTAAGTTGTTCGAAAAACTCTCTCAGTCCTTTTCTGCAGCAACCGGATTGGACTGCTAACAAATGAAGCTAGACTTCGTGCATATTAAAACACCTTTTTGGTTTTCATGTAAAGCTGATTTCTTTCTCTGAAGCTGATTAAAAACAAACAAAAAGAAACTTGCTAGCCGTAGGTACTTCAGGTTTTGTCTGTAGATGAAGCAGTCTTAAAGAGCATTAAGTATGTCTGTAGGTGCTTATTTATCAAGAATTGTAATTGTGTTCCTTTATACACCTGTTCTTTTTAATGGGAAAGATGAAATAATGGCAGTTTCTCAGTGTTCTGGTGAAAATAATAATAAATAATCCAAGCACTTGAATTGTCTGCCTGAGAGGCACTAAGGAATTCAAGATAATGTCCTAATATCAAGGAAAACATCAAATTTCATATTCTAATTTTTTTTAGCTTCCATGAAGTATGACAGATCTTATGCAATATCTGATATGAAGATTTTTGTCATCTTTTACACTAGCTGCTTTTATTTTTCCAATAAATAACGCATAAGAAAAAAAATTTTTTTAGGAACTCTTGACTTTTTTCAAACTGATGTAAAACACTCCTGGCACAGTTTGTCTCTGGCAGTGCTAACACCAGACAGGTGATCCAAAATACTTGTGACTATTTTTGCTTTTATGTAACATCTTAAAGTCTAATCTGCCAAGCAAGGAGAATGTAGTACTTTGAAAGTGTAAGTAGTCTTCGGGTGATTTACTTTTTGTAAGGGTTGGGTAGCAAGAGAGGCACCTTCTTTTAACTCAGCTTTATACGTGTAACCGGTTCATGAGGAGACAGCTCCAGTTGCAACGGTTCCTTAACACGCACACACGCAAATCCGTGCCAAAACCGGCAGCTTTCAATTACCAAGTCCAAAGATCAGGAGTGTACCAAAGGAGAGAGCAAGGTCCAGCTTAAATGTAAGCAGGTTGGCAGTAAGCACAGATCTTTAGTGTAGATGAATCTCTTCCTAATTAATAGTTTGTAGAAAGCTGAATTTGCTGGTCAGAGAATGGGTCTCATTTCTTAGGGGGGATATAATTACATATTTTCTGTCACTTGTTTTATTCCTAAACTTCCAGCAGTCTGAGAAACTGTGCTGTCACAAACAAGTGGCTGTTTACTGTAAATGGAGAGAGACCCTCAACATGTGTTAATTTTTGTTTGCTGTAGTGGAGGCTTTAGGTTTGCTCAGCATTACCAGTGCAAACACTATAACAAGAAATAATACAACAATGCTGACTAGTCAACACACGTGGGGAAAGAAAGCCCTGTAAATGCAGTGCTAACTTCTCCATTGAGTGTTTCAAACTGAACTTAAACAGAGCTGAGCAAAACAGAGTCCAAAGTGGATGTGCTTCTGGGCGGTGTCAGGGGTTTTGTGGAAGAAATAGGGCTGTGTCCTGGGTCTGTACAGCACTGATCCCAGCAGGATCCCTACCCTCCATCTTAGGGCTTTATGTGGTATGAAACGGTGTGTTGATGTGCAGGATAGAAATGGCATGGAGACGTTTGCTTCACTGATGGCTCCAAATGAATGTGTCAGGTGCTTGGTGTCATTGCAAAGTGGCCAGGAGGAGCTGTGAAGACACACTAGACTGGCAGCTGGGAGATTCCTCTATCGCAAAGGGGAGTTCCTAGGTGAGGAAGAGCTGATATGAGGGGCATTTCCAAAGGAGAGTGGAGCTGGTCTCCAGGGACATTGAGCAGCTAATAGTACAGCTGCATTCTTCTTCAGAAATGGCTTTAAGTCATTGAAAGGACGAAAGAAGCAGTGAAGTCACCAGAGTGAATTTTCGGTTTTCATGTGTCCCTTCTTTGAGGGTGGAGGCTCAGCTAGCTTAGGTGAGGCGACAGCCACCACCACATCAGAGTGACTGGATTTGGGCTGCTGCAGTGATATTAAACCATGCTCAGAGCTCTTGTGTTAGGTGAGTTCAAGCCATTCTTCTTCCAAATAAGGGGCCGGGCTCAGAACTTTGCTTGCTACATAAAATTGTAGGTGTTGCCACACAATGTCTGAACTTCCTAACCTGTATAACATGATCAGTGTTTTGAGGGGCAATAGGCTTAAAGAGGAATTTCTCATTATTATCACTCTGGAATTGAGTTTTAAGTGGCATTAAATGACATGAGTTTTGTTCTGTGTAATTATCAGGAGCCAAAACTTGTTTACTTTGCTTTCACACCAGTAAGGCATATTGGATTTCACCTGACAGCTTCTGCTTCCAGTGAGAAGCAGAATAAAAATTGTATTCTTAATATAATAAAATACAAAGTGCAAATGTGGGTTGTTCTCTTAATGCTACTTTTAAAACTGGGCAGTAGTATGGAAGTAGCAGAAAAAAGAAGTTCCTTTTTCAAAGGAACTCTGAGTTGGTGGAAAGATTTAAATTCACTCTAAAACTTGCTTGGATCATCTGTAACGAATAAAATAAAACAGTTGATCCCAGATTTTAGGTTTCCCCAAGAAACCGTTGTGCCGTTTGAGCCATGCTCACGCTTAATGGAAATGTGACGATTATTGGATGTTTTGTACAGTTTCTTATATTTACCTGTAACACTCATCTTTTTAAAACTCCGGTCATGCCAGGCAGGCAGCAAGGTTGAGTGAACTGCACTATAGAAAGAACCACCTAGGACTGGAGGTAAACTATGCGGATATATGTCGGGGTGGAGGTTGAAAGGAGCGTGGAGGGCATATTTGAAGCAGACTGTGCAACTGCTACAGCAGGTCTGACTAGTTTTAAATGCCTAAAGGCAGCTTTGTCTTAACTTCAGGTAGCTGCAAAATGAAGTTCTAGAACCTAATTCAGAAATACATCATCATCTTCCGGTGCTTCCACAAACTCTTTACTTTTCATGTGTTTTTACAGCCAGTTGTTCACCCTTGGAAGAAGCGTTTAATAGGTACATGTACACGTGCTTGCATGTAATTTGCATATTTTAAAAAATACATTTCATCAAGATAGGAGACTGGCATTCATGCAAAAACCACAGTGTTTTTTTAAACAGTGGTAGCATTTTTCTTCCGTATCACTTTGTGCATGTGTACATGTGTGTGTATGAGAGAGAAGCCACTCTATTTAAGTATTTTTTGTATAGCATGATTTGTTGCCAGTCAGTTCTTGTGCTTTTGCCTGTTGCTGTGTAGGAGGAGGGACTTCGACTTTATTAGTCTTGTGCTGTGGTCAGAGGGGTTTCAACCAGGACTGCTTTCATGCTGAGGTATGATTTCAGGGGTATGATGACCTGCTTAGGTTATCCTCTTGTGATCTAGCTTACAATCTCCTTTAACCTCCTGCTCCATCAGTTTGGCAAAATTGGCTTTTCTAAACAAGCCTTCCCCTCTCCTCCCTGAACTAAAGTATTCCAGAAATAATTTGTGAGTGACTAGGCGAGAGAGAGTATTTTTTCTGTGTGTGACACACAACATAAAGCTTCCTGTTGCTGCTGTGCTTCCCCTTGCTGGCAGTGGAACATACGTGATGCACATGTGCTCTGAAAGTTTGGGTTTTTTTTTTTTTAATTGTGGGGAAAATCAGTGTAATACTACCTTGGGCTAGGTGAACAGGTTGTGCCTGACTGAATATGAAATGAAGTTTAGGGCATTTAGTTTCAGTTTCCAGATCTATTCTCCTTCTGTATTTTCCACTCCCAATTTCCAAATACTTAGTTTGTGGTTAAGTTTGTTTGTTCCATGTTAATTGACCTGTACAAAGTCTGCTTTGAAACAGGGGCTTGGTACACTTTTTGTTAAAATATGCTGTTAAAAGGGTGTCCCCATGCGTGTTTAAATGATTTATTTGAGAATGTTTAAATTACTACACATTGAAGTTAAGTGGATTCCATGGTGACTATTTTAAAAGGTATCACTTTGATGTAGTAGGTTTTATTGTGAAATCAAGCAGGTGCCACCAAAAAACGGGATCTTTTTTGTCTCTAACTCATAGCTGTTACGGGTTGAGAATAATTCAAGGCTGGCCAAAGTTTCATGAGTTTTCAGAAGACTCCTTCCCTGAACATGAAAATGCATGCTATGTTTCAACAAACTCAGGACCTTTAGTACACTGGACTGAAAGGCCAACAGTTACCGTCTTGTCTAACATCACTTAACATCCTCTAAGCAAACTTTCATATCAAACTTTAACTACTTTTTGTTTGTTTGTTTGTTTTCACTGATGGTGGAAAAATGTCCAACAACTTTTCCACCTCTTTAAGAGAAACTTGGGGGTGGGTGGGCACTTTTTCACAGGATATATTTGTAGGTCTGTCCATTTTATTTAAGCAGAAATGTTGAAAGTAACTCACATGCCATATAGGTACTTTAAAAAAATCCAGGGAAGTGCCTTTCTTTTCTCCTCTTAACTCTCCGTAGCAAAAAAATTGTTAGTGAATAAAACCTGCAGGCCAGAAACTAAAATGACTTGTCATTGCTGGGATGCATGTTGCATTTTGCAGTGTACATTTCTTTAGAGGTTGGTGGTTTTTTCTGGTCCCTTCTTCCCCCCTGCTGCTTTTCAGTTTGACTGTGATAATTTATTCAACACTGTTTTCAGAGCAATAACCTACTTTTTGGCAAGCCATTCAGTTCTTTCCACAGCAGTGTGGGTGTTTCCAGCCCCCACCCCCCTTGTGTTTATTAAGGGTCTACAACAAGGGGGAAAAACAAGGTATCTTTGGGGAAAAGATGCTATGATATTCTTGAAAGCAAGGATTCAATCCAACTAATTATACATACGTGAGGAAAAAACTCTCTCTTATTAGACACAAAGAGGTCTCGTCTCTCTTGGATGCACACACAATTCTCATTAACCTTTGTAGGAATTCTACACATCCAGTGAAGATGGTTCTACAATACTCGATCCCTACGTGCACTGAAAATATCAGCTAGGCCGTGACTTGTGTGTGCCAATAGAGATGTCTTGTACAATCTACACAATGTTGCTGAATTCTATTGTTTAGAGCGACATTGCAGGGGAGGAGGGATGTAGAGCCAGTCTTGCTATTTCACCATTCTCCCTTAGATTCTGACCGGTAGCGTCTTGTCATTACAGACATGTAATTTTAGCAGTGAAAAGGGAGTATATGTTTGTTAGCCTGTGTCACTTTCTGGTGGCCACACTAGCTCTTTCAGATTGTTTTGAATTTAATTTACAAGTCAGGTGCTTCTTTTTAGTCAGTGCTTTAGCTGTGCCGATGCCTGCTGGCTCTGCAGTGGGAAGAAATGGGAGGCAGTCAGCCCTTGGCTGAATTGGGCCCTGAAGCGGTACACGGCCGCCTTAATTGCTGCTGCTCCGCCGCTTGAAGATATTTCATCCCAGGTTCTCCCAGTGTGGAGCTGTATGCAGTGGCTGCAGCACAGCTCCTTGCCTTCTGGTGGGGAGATTTCATCATGTCACGGCCCTCCTTGTCAGACAGACATCTGCTTCAGTGCAAGGAGGCGCGGAGTGCTGGACTTGGGAAAAGAAACTGTGATGTGGAGCAAGGGGAGCTTCCTGGCTGATCCCAGTGAGGCTTGTACATAGAAACTCTCGCATATATTTTGTGTGACAACAAACAGAGTCTGCTGAATAATCTGCTAATCACATAGTAAGGTCAGAGGAGCTGGCCTAGTGCTGTGCCTGGTTTTACTTACTGCACCTCTGATTTCCTGCTACTCATGCCCAGGTGTGTAATGCAGCTCCTGTCTTTCAGTTTTTGATACTGGCAGCGAAGTTGCTCAGCCTGTGTGTACACAGCACAGTATAATTTAATTCGTGCTTGGCAGGCTTGGTTGCTTCCTTAATGCTGCCGTGTGGAGACCCAAATTTCAGAATAACCTCATCCCGGCTCTTTTGGGTGGCTCTTTGAAGTGCAGAGTCTCAGCCAAACTGATCCAAGTGAGGAGGCTCTCTTATTGTGAACAGCTGCCAGTATGTGCAGCCATCCTGAGGAAGGGCATAAAGAGGATTCAGCACAGAGGTGACCCAAGGAGAGGGCAACTTTGCCATGTTGGAGAAAATTTCTCTCCCTGCTGTGATTAACCCTATGGGAAAAAAACTCCCTGTACTGGGAAGGGGAATCCTCCACTCCAGTGTGGCTCCAGAAAGGTCCTGCTGGGACTGGTGGTCAGCAGGGCTACATCTGCAGCAGGTCTGCGGAGGACCGAGGCGGCACTGGCAGTCAGAAAGCTTGTTTCATAAAACTTCCAGTTGTAAGAGCAAGACCAAAAAAGGACAGACTGGGGTCTTGTTTGCATCTGCTGGGTGCTGTTGTCAGGATGCTGATGGGAAGTCCTGTCTGAAGCAGTACATGTGAGAATTGGCATTTTGGCTATGCGAGACCTTTGCAGTAGAAATTACTTCTACTGGGCAATTCAAAGTTATTCTTTTTTCTGGTAAAGGCAACCACCTTGCTGCACATGAATAAACCTATTCTGGATAAATGTTTTCTAGCCTCACTATGTAACAAATATTCCCCCTTCCTGCTTCGTCCTGAAAAGAAGTTGTCAGGGTTCAAAATAAACTTAGTGAGCTTTCCGCACATAGAACCTGTGCCGTCTTGTTCACCTTCTGATTCTGCCAGGGTAGTCTGTGATGTTTTAACAAGCTAGCAAGCACTTGGCTGATTTAAACTTATGCTACCCTGATAGAATTCCTAATATTATAAACATCCTTAATAACATGGCTATAATCTAGAAAACCTGCTCTCCTTTTTCCAAACAATTACTTAATGAGGCAGTAATTTATTTTAAGCTATATTTATTGGAGCCCATTCCAGCTTTATCAGACATACTCTGTTTGGTGTTTGCTGCTAGTCAAAAACATTAGAACTGCTCCACTTCTTCCAAGGGAACATGTCACATTTAGCAAACTGACAGCATTAGAAACTGTTTCCAATTTAATAGAAGCATATGTTTCCTGCAAAGCTTAACACACTATGGAGTTGGAGATTGCCCTAGACTGTGTCTTTGTGTAGTAGAAGAGCTGAAAACTGAAGTTAGAAGTGGAGTTTGTACTTGCATTTTTGGTTGTTTTGCTCTCTTTTGTTTTTCAGAGAGCCTTCTAGCAGGGCTTCAACAGGCTGCAAGTTTAAGAAACTCAAGAAAGTAATGTGGGCGGCACACGTAGAGCTCTCACTCGAAATGCAGTTTCTGATCATTAACAAACAGCAAGAGCTTGCTTTGCCCTCTGGGCCTCAAATAGTACAGTATGCAACAAGGGAGAGCAGGCAAGGCACGAGGATGGAAACAGTAGGATCAGATTACAGTTTCAAAATATCGCTGGAACACGTTGGCTGGCGTTACACTATTGACTGGCTTTATAATTGCATTGCTTATTTGCTAGGAAGGCTTCACCTTACTTTGTGATTAACATGGATGCTCCTTCAGGGACCTGGGGACTCCAGGCTCCAAGTACTGAAGCCCCACGAGAGCTGTGTGACTTCAGATGCTCCTCAAATTGAGGGTCTGAGCTTCCTCTGATGGTTTGTCTCCTGTTTACCAGGAGGTTTCCTTGTGTGGTCTCTAGCTCATTCCTGCTTAGATTAGCCTCCCAAAGTCACCCACTTCTTATTTTGATTTTAACCTGAGACTAGAAATGACTGCTTTAACTCAGCTTGCTAATTGCTCTCCCCAAATCTTTGCTTGCCAGTGCCGAAAGTGGGAGGGTGGGTGGTGGGTAAAGCTGTGATTCTTGTTAAGTGCAGAAGTGGGATGCTTCCCCCAGGGTGCTGAGAAGCTGTGCTTGCCCCTCTACTTCAGGAAGAGCCGAGGTCCACCTCAGGAGATGGGAAGAGTTAGGTCCCTATAAAATATATGTGAAAAATACTTGCTCCTTACAGTTAGTACTGGCAGTGACAGCCTTGCAGCAAAGGCTTACAAACATAAAACCAATTCCCTGTACGCTCTGGAAGCACAGAGCTACCCAGGAGGCTAATGTTTTTATATAGCTCTAAAGGAAAGGTTTGTAAGTGCTTATTAAACCTCACTCAGGTTTGGGGTTTGTTTTGGTTTGGTTTTTTTTTTTTTTTAAGAAAAAAAAGCAGCCAGAATTAACATAAAATGTAAGTGTTGGGTAAAACAAACCTTGTAAATGGGAAATGTCTGAGTTCTGGATCTGAAGAAGACAGAAGTGCCAGCACAGCTCTGTTCCCTGTATATCTTGTCTAGGGTTGGGGATTTTGTTTTGTAACTCACGTGTGATACAAGACCCAGTTCTTACCAGGCGGTGGTTGTCAAGAGTCGTCTCTAGCCAGGCAGCATGGATGCATTACACTCGCGCAAGTAAAATCTGCATCAAATCCTGAGAAGCAGACTTGGGGGGGGGAGGAAAACCCCAAAAAAACTAACCAAACCAAATGCCTCACAGCCCGTCCGTGTGAGCCAGCTGCAGCATATTGAACGTAGCTGTGCGTTACTGCATGGTACGTGCTGTACTAGCTCCCAGGGATGCTGCCGTGCCAGGATATAAAGACCCTGATGTCAACAGATGAAATCATCAAGGAGGTTGATTTTCATCACACAGTGGCTGTTGCTTCTGAAAGTCCACGTTGCTTATTTCCTCTGGTCCTGGAGTTAAACCTCAGCACCTGGCCTGTTCAGCTTTCTCCCTTATTTTCAGTGAGGCTGGAAAGGGATGCCAGATTTATACTGGCGTTCTCGACTGTTTCCCTTCCTTTCCAACTTTGAATGGGAGGGGGATGCCTGCACTTCAGGAAGGCAGGCCAGCCATTGCTGCAAGATTTGCTCTGCTTTGCTGTTTGTTCTGCTTTGCCAGGATCCTGCAGGTCAAGAAGCATCATTCTGCAGTGGCTGAGCACGTGATGCTGCCCCAAGGAGGTCTTCCAGAGACAGAACCACTCACTCTCTCTGCTGTAGCCTTGGGGATGTGGAAACAGATGAGGAGAGAAAATTTTATCTGTTTGCCTACCTAGCTCTAAGGGACAAATGCTTTCAAGTCGTGGGGACTGGTTCAGGTGGTCTCTCACGCTGGGTCTGGCAGCACTGAAATGCCTTGCAGCAGCCCAGTGTGCCTCTGCTAGCTCAGAGGCTCTAGCCCTCATCTTACCCAGTTGAACCCAGTTGGCACAAAAGGCCTTTTTATTTGGGTCCTGCAGCTATCTATGCCAAATCCTGATCCTGCTGAAGTCAGTAACAAAACACTCATTGACTACCGTTGGGCCAGGATACAGCCAATGCAACCCTCAAGGATGAGGAGTGAGGGATGAAGGAGAGGAAAATAATATTTTGTGTGCCAGAAATGACACAGAAGGCACTTGCATAATTTACTGGATAGAGTCTCCAGGAAGCCCTGGTGAGGTTCGTTTACACCTGAGGTTTGGGAAACTCTTATGGGAATGAAATATGCAAATTCAGTGCTCTTTTGTGGTCTGGGGGGCTTTTGCATAACTTTTCTGCACACGTGTGTGAAGTGGTGTTTCATTTTTGTTCCCCCAAGTTGCCTTTTTCTTTTTTTTCCCCCCTGTGGTTTTAGTTACCCAGGATTTCAGAAAGCAACTGGTTCTGCTTTAAACACTGCTTTTTGTACAAGCCCCTGCTGTTCACATCTCTCTTCCAGCTTTTGGCTTGGCTGCTTGGGGAGGAATGGTTGCCTGTGAACGCAGGGGTTTGATACTTTTAGTTTTTTGAGCAATGTGGTGTTTGTTCTAAAATTGAACCTCTAAGTGTACTGAGCTGTTTATCTTCTAGACTGACTGACAGGGTGGTGTAAATATATGAGTGAAAATACAACTTCATAACGATCCTTTTCCACCATCCCTCTTAGTGTTTGGTTCCTCTTTCTTTTCTTCCTTCCTGTCTGCCTTGATGAGTGGGGAGGAGGGACTTAGTGAGTTGTGGAATTTATTTCCAAGAAAAGCCCTCAGTCTTGAGAGGCATTTTAAAATAAACTGCTAAAAGCCTTTGAGAATTAACATTAAAGGGTATTGTTATATTGGTGAGATGATCAAATCGCTTGTTCTTCTCCATTTGTATTTATCCAGTGCTTCCCTACACCCAACTCCCATTTATTAAAGATTTCAGAAGTAGTCCAGCAGTGACAAGGTATAATGTCCTAAGTACAATCAATAAATACAGTGCTTCTCTCACGATGTGCACATACCCCTGCCCTCTGGAGAGCAAAGGATTCGTCACTAAGTGGGCATAGTCAGGCATTGCACAAGCTTTTCTGTGTTTAATCGATGATGGTTGACTCCAGAGAACCACCCACTCCAGGCTGATTATGTCTTCTGTGGAGCCCAAACTGCATTTTTTCCAGCTCTGTCTGAAGTGCATGCAGAGCCAATAAAAGGAAGCTAAATGACATGCAAATGAAAAAAATATATATATTACTCTTGTTTTTCAGTTAAGAAGAGCCAATTCACAAACAATCCTGTGTTTCTCTGGCTCTGAGGTGCATGCAGTTGCCCTACATGGGCAGAAAAGCAAGTTGAGTCATTTTCAGCCACAATGGTTCAGCTTTTGAGTCTTGGTCTTCCAGAGCTGGAGCCAGTTGGTGGATGATATTGGGGAACATATCCAAGTGGTTCTTCTTGCCCCAGTGCAATAAGTGTTGCTTTTCCCCTTGCCTTTCTTCAACTTTCTGGTTCCACATGCCTGAGTAACATTGAAAACTGGCATACCAAAACGCCACAACACCTTTTATTAAAACAGCAACAAAGTGACACCACTCTACTCTTAAGGCAGACATGGAAATGCAACAGAAATATATCTGTCTGAGATTGATGCTCAGCCAAAGTAGGTGCATGGAAAATCCTCTGTGGATGTGACCCTTTGTCACTGCCTGTCCTGTCTCTCTTTTTGGTGGGTTGTCATCATCTGGCTGTCTCCACTGTGGCCATAGGACTTCTTAGGTTAGCTCTGTGTTCTAGAACTCAGGAGGGTGCGAGCATGTGTCATTTTGTACTGATCTTTGGCCAACCCATAAGTTTGGGATTTCATTCTCGCAGCAGGAGCTTTTGCTGGGAAGGCTTGAAGCAAAGTTTTTGAGATTAACATAACTGAAACAGATCAAATGTTGGCATTGTGCAGCTTGTTTGGATTTTTTTTTAATGTTGTTTAGCATCTTAGCACTTACAAAATCAATCTGTTTAATGCAGACATGAAATTGTTGGTTAAAGGAGGGAAGAGATGGTTTGAACTGTAAAGAACAAACAGGCAATGTTGTCTTAAGCTCTGGTGGTCAGAAACTGTACAATTCCTTTACAGGGATTCAGAGAAAGGCTTACAAGCCTGAAATCCTGTCTGTTTTTACCAAGTCTATTAATTTGTCCAGAAAGATACCACCTTCTTGCTTTACTTAGAATTAATAAAGTGATTTATGGAAACTTGAAGAAGATGTTTTCACAATGGAGAAGGGGATAAAATAAAACTCTATAAAGCTGAGAGTCTGGTGGTGCTCATTTGAACCCCTTGTTTTGAGGAATAAAATCCCCTTGCTTAGGCTGATATCCTGCTTTGCTGCTTTAATGGTTAAACTCGCTTCAGGGAGCATTTCTGGGGAAAAGAAAAGTGAAAGCTGTACTGAAAAGCTAGTAGTTGAAATTGGGAGTTGCTTGATCTATTTTGTCTTTCAAAAGGACAAGTCCTGAACCAAGCTACATGAAGTTCGAGTGAGATGTGAAAGCTTGACAGTCACACATACAGGAAACCTTGAATCATTACTAAGCTTCCTGGAAAATGACGTAGTGAGGTTATTGCCATGTTTACTAATGATGATCCCCAAAAATGTCTTAACTACCAGCCCCTCAATCTTGGATGCAAATGGGCTCAACTGGGTTCACTCAGTGCTTGCCGATATTCCCTAACAATAATAGCTGATAACCGAGTGCAGAGAATGGAGCATGGATGGTCTGTTTTCTTTATCACGAGGAAAAAGGTTTGCTTTGTGCAGTGGATATTTTTATATGTTCCTGGCAGAGCCTGACAAACTTCAAAACTCTCATAGTCCCTAAGCCATTTAAAAATTTCTCCTTTAAATAGAGCATTGTGGAAGGAGCATTGGTATGTCTTTGGGACAGAGTCTGTCTTTTTTCAGGGGGAGGAGGTAGTACCAAGGGACGCAAAGCTGCTAGCTCTCCTCCTAACCCATTGCTGTTTCAAAAACGTGCCGGACTTTGGCAGGAGTTTCGATTCTTGCTAGCCTGCTCCTCCCTTTCTTGCTCTAAGTGGAAGGAAGCGCATCTGTCATGAATATTTGAACAGCAAGGCACCCCTCCCCACCCCCCAAAACCCATGTGCATGGCTCTGGAGTAGTCCAGGGAAGTGACACTAGGGAGCAGAGGAAAACCAGACTTCAGCAGTAGTGCTAAATTTCAGAAGTTTTGTTAACCCAAGATTCCAGGCGCGGGAATGGCTGGTAGCTGGCCAAGGAGCTTGGATGGCAGCCTACCCGTTCCTCAGCTCTGCTCAGCTTGCTCCCTCCCCCCCCGCCTTTCTTTTTTTAATTGCATAATATGCTAGAAAATGATCTGGATTTGGGACTTATTTTTAACCAGAAGAGGCTCACTTCCCCCAATCTGATTTTGGATTTAAAGTCCTGCAAATGCTTTCTGAAACACTTTTTTTTTGCATTGAAACTCTGACTTCTTTTGCCCCCACTCCCGCTTTGCAAGGGCTCTTCGCTTTTAAATGTTTGTTAGCCATTCATGGGGGTATTAGCAAGTCTTTAGCAGTGCCTGATGATCAAACGGATGTTAGACCTGCCTGGTGTAGTCATTTGGTAGGTAGGGATCCCTTTGGGGAAACCGGGAATTCTACTCACATAGGGAGGGCAACTTTTTGTTTCCTAGAAGATAACTAGCCAATAGCTGCATAATAAAGCTCATACAAGAGGACTCAGGTTTGGGGTTGAAAATCTATTTATATGCCTTTTGCAACTTCTCTCTGGGTAGCTGGGGCTGGGAAGCGTGTTCCACTTCTGTTTTTTACAAAGATGAGGCAGAAATTTTCATGCCATTTTATTAGTATTTTGTTAAATGGAGAGAAGGATGCAGGAATGAACAGGAGACCGTCTGTGATCCTACTATAAGGGTGACTGTGGTAGTGCTCCAGCACCTCACTGCTCTACCTGGGAGGATGAGGGGAGAAAGCCAAATGTTTACCCTAAGATGTGAAAGCAAGCCAAGCTTGGGCTGCCGCTCTGCAGAGGCTGCAATCCTACCCCTGTCTCCACAGAACTTACCCTTGGCAGCCTGTGGGAGAAACAAGTGAGGAATAGTAATGGCCTTTGCCTCTTCTAGTTTGGATTGAAATATGATAGAATAACTTGTCTGGTAAATTTGGTTCAGGCAGGTAGTGGGGAGAGAGTCGGAGGGAATTGGCCACCTTGCATGCACAGAAGGAAGGGACCATGCTGCTTCACCCAAGTAATGATTGGCTGTTTTGACAAACCAAAGGTGGTTGTTGGCATGGGGCAGAGGGTTGCTGACCCAAAAGCCATCCCAATCACATGCATAATGTTAGTTAGTTACCGATAGGGGGATTCTCAGAAAATAACGGTGACAGAATGAGGCTGGGGATGTGCTGTGTGGAGGAGCATTTCCAGGTGCTGTGAAACATCCTGGAAGAGACAGTGCTAAGGATGGAACTGCCCTACGTACTCTTAGCTCAGAAATGATTTATTGTGTGGGGCAAGTTTGGTAAAATTCCCTTTGTTTCCTTCTTCAAAATCTGACCAGGAGAAAAGCATATGCATTTATGCTGCTTTTTGTTCTTTAGAAAGCCCTACGGCATTCGTTTGTTCTCAGATGAAACCTGACGTGGATGTAGTCCTGAGTGAGGGACATGCTTTGATGGGGCAGAAGCAATGACAAATGATGCATGTGGAGCAACACATCCTATCTCTGGTGCAAAAGCTATTCTGGGTGGCTAGCAAGCTCCTGAAAGTATTATCAGAGGAGGCAAAGGCAAAGAAGCTGAAGAAAGGATTTCAAAGCCCTCTGTGTGAAGGTGCTTCCTGTGCCCAGAGGAGCAGGCGGTGAGCTTGCATCACCCTAGCGCTCCCACATGGATTCAATGTGCAGGATGAGGGGTGCTCCTGGGGCTGGTTCCTGGAGTGGGGTGCTCAGCATTTCAGGAAACGCCAGACTCCTTTCAAGCTTTCCAAGGCACCTGCCCCCATCCTCAAACTGGCACTGGGGCATGGTCAGTACTGAAGGCCCTGGCTGCAGCAGCAGAGTGTAGTGCGGAAAATGGTCTTGGAGATTAGACAAAAATACCCAATGTATCTTCTTCTTCATCTGTAATTTGTCTAATTCTGAGTGTAATAACTGCATTTCCTGCTCTAGTGGTGTAGTTCTTAGTTAAATAAACCCATG
Organism: Piaya cayana; assembly: GCA_013389865.1. NCBI lineage: Eukaryota > Metazoa > Chordata > Aves > Cuculiformes > Coccyzidae > Piaya > Piaya cayana. Next base: position 262,400 of record WAAB01007954.1, read on the forward strand.
TGGTCACATATGCATACATCCTGGTGTGCTGAAGAGTTGAATCTTCCCAACTGCACCAGGAAGGTTTCTGTCAGTATATGATTGCTTGAGCCTTGCTCCCTTTCCCCCTGTGAACAAACTTTTGAATAAATAGGGTGATTCATTGTAAGAATCTCAGTGCATCATGCTTGTATTCCCAGTCATAGTACTGCATCAGCGAGGAAATTTAAAAGAACATTCCATATAGTAGCTGTGGCTTGTGCACCTAGAGGAGATATTTGGGGACCATATGCGTAACATATACAAAAATGAAATTTGCTGCCAAGCACACAAGGGCTTGAGATTTATAGATGATGATTGCATTACTGTTTGGAATCTACCAGCATGGCTGTGCTTTAACATGGTGGACCAGAGTGCTGTATTAAGGCAGTTTGCTTCTGTGGGGCAAGAGTGAGTTATTTATGTGGACAGATTTCCACTTGTGACGGAAGGGGGGGTAAGCGAGGAAGGGACAGAGCAACCAATCTGTCCAAACCACGTGAGCAAGGGAGCGAGTGGACTCGGAAAGAAAGAAGGGCTAGCTTCAGGCATTGCTTGGCTTCATTGATCTCCTTTTCCTTTCAGATATATGTTGGGGAAAGGAGGAAAGCGGAAGTTTGACGAGCATGAAGATGGGTTGGAAGGCAAAGTGGTGTCTCCTACTGACGGTCCCTCTAAGGTGTCTTACACCTTACAGCGTCAGACTATCTTCAACATTTCCCTTATGAAACTTTATAACCACAGGCCATTAACCGAGCCAAGCTTGCAAAAGACAGTTTTAATTAACAACATGTTGAGGCGAATCCAGGAAGAACTCAAACAAGAAGGCAGCTTGAGGCCCATGTTCATGACCGCTTCACAGCCTGCTGACCCTCTCAGTGACAACTTCCGTGAGGCCCAGCCGGCATTCAGCCATCTCACCTCCCAGCCTCTTCTCCCCACCGACTTCGTAAGCACTACGCCTCTGGAGTCTTGCCTCACCCCAGCCTCTTTGCTCGAGGACGACACTTTTTGCACTTCCCCGACTGTCCAGCATGATGGTCCGACAAAACCACCACCTCCTGCTCTCCAACCAGTAAAGGACAGCTTCTCCTCAGCCTTGGATGAAATTGAGGAGCTTTGTCCAGCACCTACCTCTGCAGAGGCAGTAGCAGCCAGCACAGCAGCTGATGACTCTAAAGACCACCCCAGCGAGTCTAACATTCAAAAGCCTGAGGGCCTCCTGGAGAGTAGAACGGCGGAGTCGAAACTTATGGACTCGCTACCTAGCAACTTTGAGATAACGACTTCCACAGGTTTCCTCACAGACTTGACTCTGGATGATATTCTGTTCGCTGACATTGATACGTCCATGTATGATTTTGATCCTTGCACGTCTGCCACAGGGGCTGCCTCAAAAATGGCTCCTGTCTCAGCAGATGAGCTCCTAAAAACTCTCGCTCCATACAGCAGTCAACCAGTAACTCCAAATCAGCCTTTCAAAATGGACCTCACAGAACTGGATCACATCATGGAGGTGCTTGTTGGGTCTTAAAATATAGAAATATAGCAACTTTTTTTTTTTTTCTTTTTTAATTTCAAGTACCAGTATATACACTTGGTAGTATTTCCATAGTCCCTCCCACCCCCAATTCACAGCACTGTGCATGCGTCCTTGCTTGCCTTTTTTGAAAAGAAAAGGATCACACTAGTTTTTGCTTCAAGCAGAGTTGGAGTGCCTTTCATCCATGTATGACCACTTCTAAAGTATTTTTTTTAAAGTGGTTCCTCAAGGAAGACGGAATATTCTGGTATAGGAGAGAATATGTATTGTAGACAATGTTATTACAAAAAAAAATTGTAAAAGCTAAGCACAAGGATTATGTTGGGGAAAGCTGTAAATTGCATGTGCATATTTGTCTATTTTTTCTATAAGTTTTATTGCAAGAGGTAAAAAATTTTATTATTTAGATAATCTCAATACCATTTTAGCCCTGTATAGGTTGACTTAGCAATTCAGCCTTTTGGAGGCATTAACCTGCTCCTCTTTAAGTGTTGCATTTACATGGCTGTTTAGAAACTGCTGCCCAAATTTATTTTATATTTTTGTACAGATTCTGCAGTTTATGATATTGTTTTTTCTAAAAACAAATGCTGTTTATACACACAAAAAAATAGCTATTTTGATAGGATTTGCTCACATAGTTCCTGCATAATTCAGATGTACAAGAACCACTTGTACTTTTATACAGAGTTGTAATGTTTTATATGTGTATGGTGCAAAGAGAAAATTGGATCAAATAAGCCTGCAGTTGGTTTCCCTGAATGCAAACAAAAAAGTGCTTTAAGAAAGGGCTGGGAGCTGCTTCTGCAGGAGTTTCACAAATGTTTGCTCCCTGCTGTACCACTGCACACTACTGTGATTCCTGAATCTTAGAGCCATGTCCTTTTCCAACACCTATGTGAAGCAGTTGGCAGGAAACAGTTGTGGAACTTCGCCTGGAGAGGTCTGGAGCGTCACCGTGGCTGCAGCCCCCAAGCCCACCCGCATCTCTGTGCCGGGCCATCCATCCTGCGTGCCGCAGAGCACCTTTACACAGCAGTGAATCAGCACTTCCTCACCCAAAGCCCCAGGGAATGATACAGAGGAGGAACGTGCCTGTTGCTCACTGAGAGCCAACCTCGTGGCAATCTTCCCAACCACCGGGCGTACACACAGAGCAGGCAGAAGACTGGCTTTGACAGCGTCCACTCGCCCTTTCTTGGAGCATTTCGCCTTCCCTCTCCCCACGTCACTGTGCTAAGTGCTGAAAAAGGCAACTTCAGTATTACTGCAGTGAAGCTCATCTCTTACCTGCACTGGATGGACTTGCTTTAATATCCATTGCTGTTAAAACTGGAGCCAGTCGTGTTACGTCACTTGGCATCTCGTATAGGGTTGGTTTCTTGTATCAACTGTGTTACCTGCTTTACACTTTATAGACCTGTTTTACAACAAATATACAGACACAGCTTTCTATGCATGGTCCCCTTCCCCTTAACACCTGAGAAGTCTTCTCATTACTGCACCGATAGCGTTTTTTTAAGTTCATTGTGGTGTACATTTAATTTAAAAAAATATGTTTGCAATGTATCATGCCTATTGCTGAAGTTGCTATGGCATTTTAGTTCTTCAATGGTACTTTAGCTGTTGAGCGCCGGTTACAACCTATATTGTTGACATGCCTATGGCTTCTTTAGGAATAACTTTTATATTTATTTAAGAAATTTTAAATTATGTTTTACGTCATTTGGCAATATTCAGTCGATTCTGCTCCCTTCTTGTCATGGAAGAAATTGGGTCTTGTCTGCCTCTTAAGGAGGCAGCTTTTTATAAATTGGCACTTTAAAACAGGCCATATATATTTATTAGTATATAGATAGATAGATGTAACATAGATATGCACACAGACACAGCATAAAAGCAAATGTGTTTTGCAATGAAGGAATGCCTAATTGAAATGAAATGCGTCGTGTAGGTGCTTTTGGCTCCTAATTCCATCTGCCAGTGTGAGTTGTGGGGCTGGGGGAGAAGGGGGGAACTGACTGAGGGAGTGGGTTTTCTTTTTTCTTTTATTCCAAGCTGAACTTGGTGAAGCAGCGGGATGCTGATGGATTTGCTGTCATTTCCTTACGCAGACTACAAAATATATATTTATATATATAAAGTTATTGCTTCAGACTGACAACCGTTGACCAAGAGTAGCTTTAGGGACCATCAGCAGTGGGGAAAGACGGGGGTGCTGTTCCATCTCACAGCCAGGAGCCATGGGACCTCTCTCGGCCAGACTCCTCGCCTGTGCAGGAAGACAGCCCTGTTGGATTTGCCATCTCTTGGAACTGGGACAGTGCTGGGCTGCCCTTATTTTGGGTTTACTTTTGCATTTAAACATACCACATGCCAGGGTAAAGGCCACATCAGCACTGGTTTTGGGGAGCTGTGCTGTTGTTTAAATGTTAGTTGAAGTTTTTGCATCTGCAGAACAAGAGTCAAGCTCTAAATCCACTTTACCACTCGGAAGACGATGTCTGCATCCTCGGTGCTGAAGTGCTCAGCCTGTGGCGGGTGTCCTTGTGGGAATCCCACGGGACACAAATATACCGGACATATGGGACTAGGCGCAAGGTTAGCAAGGCTGGTGCTGGTTTGTAACTGCAGTAGGCAGTGGCTTTCTCCCTGCATGGTCACTTACTGGCTGTAGTGTGGCCTTTGCCACCATCCCAACAGCAGCCACACATGGAACGTCTCCGAGACCAACACCAGGGAGGGAGATTGACATTAATGTGCAATGAAGTGACAAGATGGGAGCAGAATAAGAGAGCTTTGGATTTGAAGTGATTTTTTTTTGTTTTTCATAAATTATTTATTTTTTTTTCTTCTGTAAATATATTTATTTTATTGTGAAGCTAACAACACCTGGATTGTAACATGTACAGAATGTATGGTAGGAATGTATTCTCTTGTAGGAATGTAAATCTGTATGAAAAGGGTATGGGAGCCAGATTCCGAGAAAATTAGCTGAGTTCCAGTCAGGATATGCATGGTTCACATGACTTTTTTATTTTCTCCACTCTTTCTAATATGGGTCTGGTTTGAAATATGCAAAAAAAGGTATGCATGAGGGACAAGTTTTGTGTTCAAAATTAGGGTTTGCTTGCTGGACTTCAAACTCCCCACATTGCTCTCTGCATCTGACCAGCCAGTCAGTCCTCAGAAACCACAGGTCCCCTCCAGAGCCTGACAGGACCCACATAGCCCCATATGCAAAGGAAGGGGAGCTGCCCTCTTCAGTTGAGCAGTGTCATATATAAATGCAGCAATCTGGCACCTTCCTTGCAGCCAGCCAGAACAGCAAGATGGAAATACCACCACCTGAAGCCTGAATCGCTGTAAGAATAAATCTGTAAGAGGTAATTTGGTTTCTCCTCAGTGGCAATAGCCTTGGTTGTTTAAAACCAATGTTTTGAATCCAGCATTTACACTTCTATCACCATTAAATTGAGTCAGTCGCTATGGGTTCCTGCCTGACAAACGGTTTAATTCACTCTGGCATAATTGTGAACTTTTTGTTGCCATTACAAGGTTTCTTTTGCCCCCCCCCCCCCGTTTTTGGTATCCTGCTTCTGTGCAAGTTGCTTTCAGTGCTTCTCTTAATTAATGAGACTGAACATTTTTAAATAAATTAGTTCTTTTTTAAGCACTTTTCCTTTTTCTGAAAATAAGCCTAATGCAAGTTCTGGAACCTCATAAAACAAATTGCAGATAAAAAATCCAAACCTCAACTCCTATCTAGTTCTGAGTGTAATCCATACTAGTGCCTGCAACGGCCAAGAATCTGGAAACGGTGTAAATAGTGTGACATGTTCAGTGCATGGTTGTTTGAACAGGGCTTGTTATTGTCAAAAAAAAGAAAAAAGGAAAAAAAAAAAAGAAAAAAAGGCTGTATTTCCCCTTCCCCTCCCACAGACCTTAGAGCTGTGCCTTTTCTATGCAATATTACAGACATATACATCTGAAACCAGATTACTGTATTCACATGTAGGTATGGGCTGTAATCAAAAACAATTGGACAAATGTACATGGAAATGAGCAGTCTTACTTTTGTAGTTTTATATTATACAATAAACGATTAAAATAAATTCTGGCTTTTTTCTTACCCTCCACAAAAGAGGGTGAGGGGAGAGACAGCAGGGACAGCAACTGGCAAGGGTCTCACCCCACTCAGCTGTACGGAACAAGAGGAATAAGAGGAATGTTGCCTGGTGGAAGGCGCCTTCCTGGTGTGAGGCTGCTGTCCCCTCTCTAACAGTGTCCTGTGACACTCAGAAGTCCAAGAAGGGCCAGGGCTCTGCTGCAGCACTGAAGTGTCGTCCCCTGTGATGTGTGCAGCTCACCAGGGCGCAGCTGGGCCAGCTGAATCCCTCTGGTTTTAATACATGTAATGCCTTGTCCTTTAGGGCATTAAATCCCAGCAGGAAACATCCAATACCTTCATCCACTGCTTCATGTGTCGGTGCTCTCTGGTGTTTGCTTTCAGGGCTATCCCAGAGGGAGATCTTGCCCCTGTTTTCAGCTCGAGCCTTTTGTGGCCATAAAGCTGCGCGTGCAGCCCGTGAGCAGGGTTGGGCCCCAGCTGCAGCCCACAGTGCGTGAGTCAACACCCTCCTACTCCCCCTGCCAAGTGCCGCTTTGCCCGGCTCCGACACCCACAGAAACGCTCCATTTTGGGTTTGCAGAGAACCAAAAACCAGGCATTAAAGTGGTGATGTTTCCTGGTTGTGAGATGCCGCACAAGGCATCCCTGCTGCAGCAAACTGGCTCACGTTACCAGTGCGGCAGCCAGCAGCGGCACAGGGCCCTGCGCACCAGCTGCCACTGGGGGACAAATGGCTGCGGGGACATGGGAAGCACAAAGAAAGGAGAAGTGCAAGAATTAAAGCCAGCCCAGGGACAGAATTTCTGTGTACTCAGCAAGCACTGTGCTCAGAGGCGTGAAACGCACCTGAAACTGGGGTGTGAATGCTTTCCTTATTCCCTTCCAGGTACCACAGTGCCATTACTAGCTCCCCTCCTCACATTTCCAGTTGTCCACACATCAACCTAATGCAGGACATGTGGAGATGCCACTGTTGCGTTCCCAAAGCTGCTCTGGGTTTGTTACCACTTAAGAGCTCGGTTTTGCACTTGTGACTTGTCAGTAAGAGATTCTTCCAGGCCAGAACATCACAGCTACACTCAGAGTCCTGCTTACCCCTCCCTTATGCCAGTGGCTTGCTACCCACTCCAGACCTTCCAGCTCAGCAATGGCAAACAATTGCTCTGAGCTTTAGAAATGGGGGGTGCACTTGCAGAGAGCCAGGGAGTGGGGGAGTGCACCCACCTCTGACATCTGTCCCCACCTGCAATGGACAAGACTCAGTCCTGAGGTGTGTCACCACACCAGAGGACAATGGCACTTACCATGTTTGTTGGGTTGGCAGGAGTCTGCGGTACCCTCAGGACTGAAGGACAGTCCATCCCTCTCGAGATGCATCTCTCCACTTGTCCCAGGAGTGGGGATCCAGTCAGAGCCAGCACAGTGCTGAACAGTGGCTCTTGGACCTCTCCCAGGTGGTTTAATGTTCCCTGTCTCTACCTTGCGGGTCCAACCCAGACCTGGATGGTCGCATTATCATCCCCTCTTGACAACAAGAGTGAGCAGTGCTCCCCACATCTTGTACTCACCAGAGAAACCACAGAGAGAAAAAGCCACTGGGGAAAAAAAACCCCAAACCTCTAGCCACAGGCAATGCTTTGTAGAGCTGCTCTGAACCACACCTCACTGATCAGTTGAGACGGGTCCACAGGGATGCTGGCTCAATGGCTGAGCTCTGCAAGGAGCTCTTTCTCCCTGGTGCCCCTGTCCATTTCCACTTCATCCTTTTCTTCTAGGTTACATCACCTCTGCTCCCACTGAGCTCATGATCCCAACTGCCTCCATCGCTGCCTGTTCCCTGTGTGCATCATCTGCCTCTTCTCCAGGCAGTTCCCTCCTTCCACAGCTCCTCTCCCTTTTGCTGAAACTGCCTTAGCAACTGGCAGATGGCCAGCAAGATCATGGGGTTTTTTTCCTCCCACCCTCCTCTCTCCTCCAAATGCCAAGATGGCCAGGGAGTGCAAAGGAGTCACCAGAGCTTGCAGGCTGTGGCCACAGCAGCCAGTATCCCTACATATGGGCTGGGCAAACCTGCAGCCTTCCAGACCTCATCCTCAGGGACTGATGCTCCAGATCCTCCAGCATCATGGGCAGGGAGGTTTCTTCCCAGTTCTCCTTCCCTCTCCCCCTTTTGCAACTGACATGTCCCCAGCTCCCATCCAATTTCCCCCCAAACCTCTCCAGATCTAGAGCATCTGTTAGGGAAGCCACACCATGGAGCACGGGAGGAACAGGTTTTAAATCACCTATTTCTGTGAGGATTTCCTTCCATTCTTCTGGCCCTGCCTGACCCACCTCATGCTACTCTCCCCGCACTATTTCCTCTCCTTTTCCCCCTATTCACTGAGCTTCCTCCCCCTCCGCCTGTTCCACCCCTCGCTTTCTCTCTCTTGTGCAGTTTGGCCCGCAGCCTTCATTACTCGCTGCCTTTACCTCTCCCTTCCCGATGCGAGCAGGGATGACCTGGATTTTGTGCTTGTGCCAAGTTCTGCATTTATTGGGGCAGAGGAAAAAGCCACAAAACCCTGGAAGTTTGCTAGAAAACAATACTTGGGCAGGGGAACGTAAGTCTTGCTTTCCCTGCATCCTGCCTCACAGCTCACATGGGGAGATGATTATTCGGGCTGCTCCAAACAGAGCTCACAGAATCGCTCAGCGGAGGGAACACAGCCAGCCAGCTCCTCCTGCTCATTCCTGCCTGCACTGGGGTAGGAGGCGTGGAGGGACAAAACCTCCTCCCCTCCCTTCCAGTGTTGTGTCCCACCAATTGTAGTTCTCCTGCCTCTCAATTGCAGCCAGGGTGACCCCTTACTTCAGTCAAGGGTTTCCTCCTCAATCCTTCGGCCTTGTTTTGCTTCTCTTTTTGCAGTTTGCTTCTCTTCCCCTGCCCTGTCTGGGGGGAAAGCTGAGTGAAGTAGATCTGCCCAGTATGACCTCAGGTTAGATAACATGCAGGAGAAGCCACTGGGAATTTCAGCTTTAGGGCCGTGGACTCAGGGGACATGGATTAGGGGGGACTTTGGGTCCTGACTTTCAGCAGGGGCAGCAGCACTTTCAAGCAAGGCCAGGCAGCTGGCTTGGAACTGGAACACAAGGGGCTATCGATTTCAGGACAACCATTTTTAAGCACAGCCCTCGGTGGGGCTGGGAGCGGGTCAGGAAAAGGCGTGCCAAGGCTGCCAGGGCCGCTCAGCGCAGGGAGGGATCCCCTCAAACAGCGGTGCCAGCTGCCTGTGGTGGCTTTCACACCTCCTGCCTCCAGCAAACACAAAGAAGCTGCATGTGCCGCTCTGAATAGGACTGAGAGTCATTTCAGCCCCTGATGGCTGCTCCCCAATAGAGAAAACAGACAAGCTACTATCATTTAGGGGATGAGGAGCACCTTTTCTCAATTTGGAGAACACCTGTCCTGTTACTCCATTTTTAAAGCAGGGGATCACTTGGTGCGAGTGCATCAGAACATCTGGCTTCTCTCCAGGCTACAAGCATGGACTTCTGTGAATCCGGCAGCAAGGACACAGCTTTAGGCTACACCAGGGATTAAGGAATGTCCACTGAGCTGAGCTGCCAGACCTTAGCTTTCACTGGAAAGAGGAGTGGGGTCTAGACCCAGGTCACATTCCCCAGAAGGGAACACATACAAATGTGAGCAGCAGAGATTCCCAAAACCACTCAGGGGCTGGACAGCCCAGCCCAGAGATCATACAGCTCCAGCAGCAAGACTTGATCCCACCTATGGAGCTTCATCCAAGGAGGGCTTGGAGGTTAGGACTGGAGCAGCCCAGCTCCAGGATCTCGAAGCCTTTGGGGGTTACCTGTGGGTCCTAGTGGCCTCTGCAAGCAGTAGGTGCTCTGCCTCCTGCCCTCTGATTCTGCCATCTGGGAGGAAGCAAAACCCAGGGTACAGAGTCAGCACAGACCCGAGCTGGCCGTGCTCCAGCGGCAACAAGGACACGGTTCCTTAGACCAGTAACTCCTGCTGACAAACCTCCTGAGCACACTGACTCACAGCTGCCTTGGCCAGGGAAGGAAAACTGGATTTTGCTGCTCTGGGAGCCTGGTTGCTTCCACTTTGCAAAGAAAAAGGGTTCAGGGAAGCATTAGGGCAGGGGAGCTGGGGAAGAGCTGAGCCTGCGGTTTGCTCTTTTTGATGTCTCAGATGCAGGCAAGGGCTCTGGCAGAAGCAATGCTGGCAGCGAGGCCGCCCCTGTTTAGCTGTCCCCTCCCCATTACTTGGCAACAGCCTCAAATACAGAGAGCAGAAGCAGCTCTGAGCAGAGCTCAGAACAACACCTCCAGCCCTACAGATCAGTCCTCAAACACCACACGACCTCGCCAGTCTTGCTTCTTATTACTGCAAACCTTTTTCTGGATGGTTATATTTGTCCAATTTAAATGAATAACCCTTATGCAACAACAACAACAACAAAAAAATCTCCAGGTCACCTAATCAACTCGGTCACTCAATTGGCCACTCAATTGAAAAGCCTCAACTTAATGGGTCAGGGAGGACTAGGACAATCAGAATTACTTGCAGAAAAGAACACAGCTCTGATTTGTACATCGGCACTGCTAGACAGGGCATTGCCTGGCGCACGGCAGCCCCGCCACGGGCAGCAGTGATACACAACAGCCAGCACGGCTGTGAGAATTGCAGGCTGCTGACAGAGGCAGCGGGGGGAAAAGTGAGGGCTGAAACAAGTCCAGTGAATCATCCCCTGTGAATTGGTTCAACCAGTTTAAAGTTCCACGCCTGAAAGCAAAGACAACCTGGACCTGTGTAATCCCAGGCAAAGGAGTTGGGGAGACGGAGAGAGAAATGTGCTGAACAGGAGGGACGGCTCTCTGACCTGGCCCTGGAGATGAGCTCAGAGAGACAGAGAGTCTCAGCTTGCTCGCTCCTGCCAGAAACTTATTCCTGCCCCCGGTCCCATGGCCCATGCTCCTGCCATGACCTTGCTCCCGGCACAGCTACTCCCTCTGGGCAGGAGCTGGCACCTGGGGATCAAACAGGAGCCTAGAAAAATGCTCCCCACAGGGAGGGGAGGTACTGTGGATGAAGTGAATGAGACCAGGGAAGGAGGAGGACTCCAAGGGACTGGTACTTGCTGAACTGAAGTGTCCTGGGAAGGGATGTGATGAAAAAAGGCCTTTCCCTAGTCTGCAGGTGGCACCTGCAGGGTTGCAAATCCACTTGTCTCACACTGACTCCATCTTGTGCCTCAACTTGAGCCAGGGTCAATGTTCTCCAAAGATGATGATAAAACAGTTAAATAAAGAATACCCCTCTCCAGTTAATCACAGCCTATCTGATGCCTTCCTGGTCCTGTTTGCCAGGTTTGGAGCATGTTTGGTGGCTCCAGCCCACCCAACACACGTGTCTGAGCAAACCCAGATATACGCACTGTGTCTGGGGGCTGAACTGCACCCCGGCTGGCTGGCAGATTCCCCATGGGACAGGGGCACACATGGAAAACTGCAGCCTTGGGAGCACTTAACATCCTGTCCCTGTTTTTTGGCACTGCTCTAAGTGCTAAATGCCTTCACCTGAGATCACAGAATCATAGAATGGTTTGGGTTAGAAGGGATGTTAAAGCCCATCTGGTTCCATGCCCCCTGCCATGGGCAGGGACACCTCCCACCAGCCCAGGCCGCTCACAGTCCCATCCGACCTGGCCTTGAACACCTCCAGGGATGGGGCAGCCACAGCTTCACTGGGCAACCTAGGCCAGTGCCTCACCACCCTCATAGTGAAGAAATTTATCCTTAAGTCTAGTCTAAAAGATGCACCAAGAGTGCAGCTTAGATTAATATTTAAGATGGATAATGGGAACAAGTCTATTCCATGCAACTCCTTTCTCTCCAGCAGACTTGCACTCCAAACCAAGTAAGCAGGACTGACAGGTGCTGGTTACAGTGGGTCTCTAGTGCAGGAATTAATCTAAACTACTTCTACCAGCTTCAGTACTTGCCACCTGTCAATAACTCTTCATATAGGGAAAACGTGCCCTGCTGGAAAGGGTTAAAATAACCTCATTTAGATTGTATAAAACACGAAGCCATTAATTTTTCACGCAGAGTAACCATAGGAAAAGCATATTTTAATTGTGGTTTTTGACAGTGGTTAACCCTGAAATTGGGGACTTGATCTTTTCTTGAGGATCGCACTCATCTTTTCAAAGCATGGTTCTCCCTGAAGCCAAGCACAACTCTGCTGCTTGAAACCAGCTCTCAATATGATGCCTTCTCCTGACACAACCAAGTCTTCAAAGAGGTTAACCTGCCCCTCCAGCACAGAACAGGTCCTGCAACTGTATGGTGGCCAGCAAAGTTAATACTTGCCATGCAATGAGAATAAAGTTAGAAACATATTTTATAAAGCATCGCCTCCTCATTAACCCTAGGGAGAAAAACCAGGCACTCACTGATGGTTTACTTTCTCATACAGCCCTGAGAAGCATAATAATTTACTGACATATAAATGGAGGGCTTAGTGGCAGCTGCACTGCATAAACAGCCACTGGGGTGCTCTGAAGTTTCTGTCGGTAGATGGTATATAAAGCGGGGTGAAAAACTGATTTTTCGGTTCACTGACAATCCTGAAAAAAAAAAGTTTCAAAAAAAAAAAATTTCATTTGGGGTCAACTGCAACAAATGTTTCACATTGACTCTTCAGCCCCTAACAAAAGTTAGAACCTAAGAGCACTCAAAATGAAAAGTGGCTTCCAAGAGAAAAATCTCAAGGCCTTTCATGTGAAAAATGCTGAAACAAAGAAAGGTTTGGGTTTTTTTTTTCTCTCCAGAAAAAAAAAAAAGTTTGGCAAATCAATCAACTCAAAATGTTCTCATTTTGCCAAAATTTGCCTTTTTTCCCCTCAAGATTGTACCCAGCTCCAATATAACCGGTTCACACCTCTAATAACTTAAACAGAGACATTGGTAATCCTGATGAAAGACAAGATTTGAAGAGAAAGAAGTCTCGGCCACTGCACAAATGTCTCGAAAATGAAAACCCAGAAGAAGAAAGCAAGCTAAAAACCACTAAGCTTTTCTTGGCTTGGCAGGAGAATCTTATTAAGTCTCTGAATTGTACAGCCACAGATTTGGGACGTTGTAAAAATTAAATTAGTCTTACTCCTTATTAGCAAGGCAAGAAAGGAACCGAGGGATTATGATACAGCAACAGCTATTGTGAGCCAATTTTCAGCATGTTTTTGCTTTTCTCGTGTAAAGCAACGATTAGCGAGTGTTCTCACTGCTTTCATAAAGGCAGTGTGATTTTTAATCTTGGGATGCAGGTTTCTGACTTTCAGACTAACGCAATTCAAGGATTTAATGCCACGCCACAGCGAGATGCTCATTTCATTTCCCTGATCTGTTACAGGTGAAGTCTCTGCTTTATTTGTGCTCCGCAGTTGTGTGCACCTGTACAGCAGGCACATCAAAGACTCAGGGCAGCCAGGAGTTAAATACCTGGGATAAAGAGGAAGAAAAGGCATCCATCCACACACACTTCCAGAAAGTTGGATGGCCTCCCTCCCTCCAATTTCACCATTTGTTGAGAGTTTAATACAGACCACTCAATGGCCCCAACATCTCGAACAGGGACTGGCTGGCTGGGACAGCAGTGGTGCCAGAGAAATAGGTAGGATTTATCCAAATTTATTCATGTTTTCATTCAGAACATGACTGTTTCACGTGCTAGGCAGGGAAGAAGAGGGAGCGAGGCAATGTGTTTTTCTAACTGTTGTATGTTTAAACTAAGCTGGGCTTTAGCACACCTTGCCTTTGTAATTCACAGCTTCCAGACATCCAACCACGATCCTCAGCAGAAACAGTAGAAAGCAAAGAGCAGATATTCCAAATGTCACACTCAAGCCTGATGTTAAAACAGTAGAAAACAAAATGAAAGTGTTTTTTCCTATTTTATAGGCACACAAGGATGAGCAGCAACAGTTTCATAGAATCGTAGAATAGAGTCATAGAACAGTTTGTGTTGGAAGGGGCCTAGAAGATCATCCTGTTTCACCTCCCCTGCCATGGGCAGGGACACCTCCCACTAGATCAGGCTGCTTACAGCCCCATCCAACATGGCGTTGAACACCTCCAGGGATGCAGCAGCCGCAGCTTCCCTGGGCAACCTGTGCCAGTGCCTCACTACTCTCATACTGAAGAAATTCCTCCTTATGTCTAGTCTATACCTGCCCCTCTCCGGTTTATACCTATTGCCCCTCAGCCTGTCACTACCAGCCTTTGTTAACAGTCCCTTCCCAAATTTCTTGTATTCCTTTCAGGTACTGGAAGGTCGCTATAAGGTCTCCTCAGAGCCTTCTCTTCTCCAGGTGGAACAACCCCAATTCTCTCAGCCTGTCCTCATATGGAAGGTGCTCCAGCCCTCTGATCATCCTTGTAGCCCTCCTCTTGACCTGTTCCAGCAGCTCCATACCCTTCTTTCGTTGAGGATTCCAGAATTGGATACAATACTTCAGATGAGATTTCACAAGAGAGGAATAGAGGGGCAGGATCTCTTCCCTTGCCCTGCTGGCCACGCTTCTTTTGGTGCAGCCCAGGATACAGTTGGCCTTCTGGGCTGGAAGTGCACATTGCTGGCTCATGTTTGCTAGAATTTGTTTTAACTGCTCCAACTGAAAGCAGCTTGAACCTAGAGAAATTCTTATAAGAAAAAAACTAAAGCAGAACTTTGACTGTCTCAAATCGCAGCTACATTATGAAACTGTAGACTTCCCAAGGGCAACCCCCATAGAAATATTTAATGAGCCAGTACCTCCATTTATCATGAGTTCATTTGAATACTGGAGTCCCTGTAAAACACTGCAGGCAGGTTTGATTTATTATTATTACTTTTTAAACAGCATCTTTAATGCCTGAAGGTCTGGCTCTAAATACAGAGGGACAGAGCGGGGCTGGAGGTGAGCTGTTGGGCAGCACAGAAGCTCTGGTCCATCAGGCAATGGTGTTCCCAGCAGGTGAGGTATGAAGGGCTGTCCTGCTTATTCATCTTCAGTCCTCCTGGGAAACAGCACTCACGTAAGGGAGAAACCAGCTATCTCCAAATGGAAGTAGCGGGAAATCCCTCCAAGTGCATGTTGCTTTTAGCCCTCTGCACTAAGAATGGAAGTCCAGGGAGCTCTAGCACCAGACAGCTCCAGCTACCACTTCTATCAAAGACAGGATCTCACAGGATCTCATCCTTTCCCCCGGTTTACAGCATCCCACAAAACACACGTTTTACATAATGGTTTGCTAGCCTGAGTTAAATGAAAGCATAAGAAAGCTTAGTTCTG
Source organism: Piaya cayana (assembly GCA_013389865.1). Taxonomy (NCBI): domain Eukaryota; kingdom Metazoa; phylum Chordata; class Aves; order Cuculiformes; family Coccyzidae; genus Piaya; species Piaya cayana. The sequence goes on from WAAB01007954.1 coordinate 277,437, forward strand.
TGCAGAAGAGTATGGAGAGCTGGTGTTCCTGCACTTCAGGACTCCTGCAGTCCTCCACAGTGTCCCAGGAGCAAACAAACCATGGGGAGCACCTGGCACAAGTACTTCTGTCCTCCAGACAGGCTTGGACTGGTTTCACACCTCCTGTCCTAAAGCTGCTGCTGTGTGCTGGGCCACAGGCATAAAGACTCCTGCCTGCTCCAAATCTCCCCTCATAGCCTTTTACAGGCTGAGCTTTCCCCTAGTCAGAAGTCTCCAGACCAGGGTGAGCACACTTAGCCTTCCAGGATTTATCAGAGCCTACAGACTAATTTCTTGGAAAACTGCAGGCCTTCAGAGCTGCTGGACCGCCCGGGTGAAACCCGTACAAGACGTGATGTGAGGCCACTGGTTTCCCTTCCAGCAAAGGACAAAAGGCTGAGGTTCTGTAAGCACACCAAACACCATTTCAAGATTGAAGACGGCATCTTCTGTGTGCTCCCAAATCCTGGGCACTGGCAGTAACCTAAGGAGCACCCAGTACCTCCCAGAATAATCCCAATTGCACCAAATATTGGGCACTGGAACAGGCTGCCCAGGGAGTTGGTTGAGCCACCTTCCCTGGAGGTATTTAAGGGATGGGTGGATAAGGGGCATGGTTTAGTGTTTGATAGGAATGGTTGGACTTGATGATCTGGTGGGTCTCTTCCAACCTGGTTATTCTATGATTCTATGAAATGTCAAATGTATCTTTCTCCATGTATCCATCATTGCATGTGTGTATAACCATATAGAACTGTATGTAATCATTAGATAAATTAAACCTGTAACAGCAAACTCTAGACAGGGAAAAATGGTCTGGGCAGCATAATTGATATATAAAAAAGGCAAATAAAAAATCCCTATTTAGAGACTTAAGTTCAAGAGTTTTGCCTGAGAAGCGCCAATCTTGAATTTAGCAGCCACTTCTTTGACTAGCTCCGAAGCAGCACGGAAAAATCACAGTGCAACTGTAGTTTCTCTCCTGGCCCTGGTGTTTGCGGCAACTCTTCTTGTAGGGAAAGGGCATCTGTGATTTGTGAGCTGCATTTCTGCAGCTACGGCAGCAACTGCAGGAGAGCCCTTTCCTCTCCCTCTGGAGGTAATTCATATTTCCCATGTGTGGGTTGTTTTGCAGAAGAGCAAGGCCTACCTCTGTCTTCATTTTCCTCTTTTTCCAGTGACAGCTCTGGTTTTGGGGAACCTCCTGCAGCAGTGGGGTCTGCGGTGCTCTGTCAGGCAGTAGAGCAAAGCACACCGTGTTGAAAGTAGAGCACGAACTCCCTTGTGTTCCTGCCAGCGTTCCCTTGTCCGCCTCTACCTGTTTGGGTTGCTGAGAAGAAACTAGAGCCTATTATCAGGCCTGCTTCTTTGTCAGGGGTTTCTTTGATGTAAATTCAACCACGATCAAATGTGCTGATCACAGCAAACAGCCAAGGAGTAACAAACATGTAAACCGCACAGTGACCTGCAGAGATTAGAGCAACCCAGGCTGTAGACAAATTGGGAAGATTAAACACAAAAGAGCTAAAATGTCTTGGAAGATGTACCCAGGGCGACAAAAAAAAGCAATGCAGACAGAAAATAAGAGAACAAAGCAGACCAAAGGTTGAACAGACCCTATTAGTGCATAAATCAAAGTCTGCCCCTGCCTCCCAAAGCTTTAGCTTTACCCTAATGCTTCTGCTCCAAGTCAGTGCTAGGCTCACTGCAGGGAAGCAGGCTGAGGGAATCACTTCATGCATCTTGGCTGTACTCTGCTTCTCACGCTGTTGTCACTGCAGAACCAACTTAGCTACTACAGAACAAAAACCAGTTGTTTCCCCCACCCCCCTTTTCTTTTTTTTGTCCTTTTTTCTTCCTTTTTTAATAACTTAAATTGAGTTATTATTAAGGGGAGCTGCTGACAGGGGTTCCTTGCAACCAGAACTGCCCTGTTAATCTCAGTATCTGCACAGTCCCCCTTCACTGACAATCTTGCAAATTCAAAGAAAGTCTGCTGCGAGCTAACGACACTACGGATCTCCGTCTTCCAGAAGTGTAACTTTCCCAGGTGTAGAGGACCCAGGAGGCTTGCAAGGCCAGAAAAATCACATGCCCATATATAACATGAGGTAATTCCATGGTTCTTCCATGGTGCTTCTTCCCCACTTACTTTACATTGGAGGCGCTTGTGCTCAAGAACAGGCTAAGAGTTCCTTGCCTGCCTTGTGCCATTCAGACACACCACAACTCTGTCCCTGCCTGTGTCCCTGCCACAACAGCATGCTGAAAAGTTTCAAAATTTGGAGAGTAGAGCTATTCTTTGGAAGGTGGAAATACTTATTTTGAGGCAGCCCTGTATACTATTGCATTACTTCATGTCATCCTGCAGGCTCTCAGATTTGAGGCCCATTACTGAATTTAGGGACCTCTCAGCCATATGCCAGGTGACAGAAGTGCATTAGACATCCAAATTAATGGAAAAAAAAACAAACAACAGAGCACCTGATAAAGTAGTACTTTCTTTCACTAACCAACCCTTCTGCAGGAAAATGACACCTTCTCCCTTATTACAGGCATGTAACTCTTTCAAATCCCATTCTTGTAGACAGCACTTTTTGTATCCCTCAAAAAGTGAACTTCTCTAGCAGCAATACTGGGTAGTTTGTAAAATTCCTCCTGTAAACATACTAAAATTCCCCTTGTCACTGCACATCATGGCTTTTTCCACCATCACTTCTAAACCAGGGCAGCGACGTTGTGTTCACGCTTGCAAAACAAGAATGAATTTTCAGTGCTGCTAATCAGAAGTGGCTCAATTAAGATCAAGATGCCAGCAAGGCAGATTTCTGCTCACAAGGCCTATTATTTTCTAATGAGATTTCAGCAGTGATCTTCCCCATTCACATCCCTGAGATCAAACCCACATTTCGGAGATCAGAATACTTAGAAACACGTTGACAGCGAGTCCTGAACGATCTCCCCTAATGCTGCCTTTAGGCTGGCCTGGGCAGTGCTAGTTAGTGTCTGGTTTAAGTGCATCACTCCAACTCCTGTGTGACTATTTTTTCCTGGGAGTTCAGAGTATTTTCCAGTCCATATAAATGACACAGTATTAACCCACTGTGCAACACATCAGCTTAGCAGAGCCGCATCCACCCGCAACTTACATTAAAACTGGAGGGTGACCAGGACGGATGTCAGAAGGCAAAGACGAAAGCCACCTCTCTCATCAGGACTGAGGCAAGTTCTGCAAGTCCTGCAGAAATCACTCAAGTATTGACCATCCCTGTCCCCACCTGCAGGAGTCCCAGGTGCTGCGCTGCACTGCCCATGCGGGTCAAGGGAACTATGGCACTAATAGCACCTGAAGGGCTGACTCCATCCACCTCATTTTCTTACATCTGCTCAATTCAGAGGTTTAACGCAAGCAAGGCTCAACTGGAAAATCCAGATCTCCTTCCTACACCCACACCCAGTCTGAGGGGAAGGTGGCTTTCAGGGAGAGAAGGGAATACAAGCATGCCCACTGCAACATTTCAGTAATTTCCTCAAACAGGGTAACCTCCAAAATGCCAACACAGTCCTCCAGTGCATTGCATCAATGAAACGTTGGAATAGGAGTCTGTGCCAGCTGCAATGGTCCTACCAGCTGGAAAGGACCAAACTGCCTACCTCTTTGGTCCTGGATTGGGCGAGAATTGGCTCAGGCTGCCTCTTGAATGAAAGAGCAGCTTTCCTAATGACTGAGCTCACACTGCCAGCCTGCTATAAGGAGCTGCATTGATTTGAAACCTAAAGGACAGCTGTTTCTTCCTCCCTCTCCACCCTGCTTCCTCCTCCCTGGCCAAAGGAGGAGGGAAGTTGCCAGAACAGACTTCATCTAGGTGGACAAGGAGAGAGAGGATGCCCAAAAAAATGGAAAAGGAGGGGAAAACATACCCTTAGGAGCACAAAGCAGCCATACAACTGCTCACTTTGCCATTGCCAGAGGGAGGCAGCTCAGTCCAAGAGAAAGCGGAGTAACCTGCAGTACTCCTAACAGCTGCAAAACACTCGCAGCCAGCTGCATGTTGATTCTTAACTCGCTGCAGCATTAACTAAGTGACAAAAGGCTTTAGTGCTCCTAATGAAAACAGTCCCTGAGCTCAGTAAAAGAACACAGCCATGAAAAAACCCCCCCTTTTTAGTAGCAGAATTCTTGTCCAAACAGGTTTTGAGTCCACGTTTTGAGATTTGGACAAAATGTTCGAGGATATTTGGGGCTGGAGAGGGTGAGGGAAAGGAAGGTTTGAAGGTGTGTGTCAGACTCCATGTCTGGTTTTGGTTTGTTTCCAAAACTGCCACACTTTTGCATTTGTGCTACAGCCCATTGTAGCTAAAATGCTAAAATGTGATCAGAAGAGGCTTTATGGATGCTTGGCAAATCTCTGCATTTTTTTGAAGGAGTCTATTAGATACTTGCCACTCTGCTCTGAACTCCTATGGAAGATGCTCCCAGACGCTTCTCCGAGGCTGCTGTGAGCAGCTGAAAGGCCTTAGGAAGTGATCCAGCAAAACTTGTTGCCTTGTCTTCTGCAAACTACTTGGACTCCTTGTCTTCTGCAAACCCCATAAAGGAGTAAGTAAATGAGCAGTCCAACTACTCATGGAGTGTCTGTACAAAGCTGCCAGCTTTTGTGTGTTCTTTCCAGGCAGTCTCCTTGTACACTTCTTTCCCCCAGCTGGAAAAGATCTGAAAAATCAGCTCCAACCACAGCAAAAATTAGAATTCAGTCAATATCACAGCTCTGCAGATCTGAGTGACCACCCAGGGGACACTGGACATGGACACTAGACAGAGCCAGTTCTGCCATGACCACACACACATCTTCTGTGCATCCTGCTCTACATCAACCTGCTCCACTGACCATATAGCTGTCCACTGACTTTGGAAAAAAGCACACTGGGATGAAGTTGTGTTGCAGGAGGAGTGTCACTGCAGCTAAGACTTATTGCTATCCCAAACAACAGAATCATCATAGAATGGTTTAGGTTGGAAAGGACCTTAAAGATCATCTAGTTCCAACCCCCCTGCCATAGGCAGGGACACCTCCCACTAGATCAGGCTGCTCAAGGTCCCATCCTACCTGGCCTTGAAAAACTCCAGGGATGGGGCAGCCACAGCTTTCCTGGGCAACCTGTGCCAGTGTCTCACTACTCTCATATTGAAGAATTTCTTCCTAATGACTAATGTAAATCTTCCCTCTTCCAATTTAAAGCCATTAACCCTCATCCTATCTATCACTCCATGTCCTTGTAAGAAGTCCCTCCCCAGCTTTCTTGTAGGCCCTCTTCAAATACTGGAAGGCCACTGAAAGGTTTCCCTGGAACTTTCTCTTCTCCAGACTGAACAACCCCAACTCTCAATAGGGCAGATCCTGACTAGCATTTTCTTTTGGGTATTTATATGAACAGGCTGCAGTTAACAATTAGAAATAACACTGGGACTAGCACTGGAGAAGCCTTTTTTTTCTGTTTCTTTCACTACTAGAGTTGGACTCTGCTATGGATGAATTCCCCCAAGAGGCACAAGGTGCTGTATCAGCACCACCAAAATTGGTTGGGGTGGGCTTGTTCCCTGCAAGATACAAGTCCAAAAGGTTTTCCCCTTGGCAGATCCAGGCCAGCTCTGACACAATGCGGATCATTAGGATCATAGAATCACCAGGCT
>WAAB01007954.1:283309-384282 GCA_013389865.1 Piaya cayana
TTCACCAGCTTTGTTGCTCTTCTCTGGACTCGTTCCAGAGCCTCAACATCCTTCTTGTGGATGAAGGTGAACACCACTGTGGTCTTGAGGGTTTGTGCCCCTTTGCTTCTCCTACTCCACTTAATAACTTCACTGCTTTTAATGTAGGGGGCAAAGTTCACACAATGACGATCCCTGTAAGAAACCTTCTTGTATTTTAAGGCGATTGGCTTGCTTAGACTGGGCATCAACCATGCAAACACATGCAGCATAGGACTGCGCATGCATAGGTACTAACAGACTCCCAGTGAACCAGCCCTAACAAGTAAGGATCAGTCACAACAGCCCAACATTAGTGGAGGTGCAGTAGGTCAGCGGCAAATGCCACCTTGGTCACACAAACAGGGAGGACACAGGCAGAAGCCGAGCAGAGCACCATAAGGCACTTGGCCTGAGAGGGTCAGCTTCATTTTGATGCCCCAGTTCATTTTATTGCACACATGCATGTGTGGGTACATATTCTGAACATACAAACCTATGCAGAATAGATCATTAAGCACATGGAGAACCATGACAGAAGGACTATTAAGTCTGCTCAGACAAGCATTCAAAGATACGATACCTTAATTTTACTCTCCTTTGAATTAGTCTTTAGTTAGTGTCTCATGATTTTGTTGCCCACAGGACCAGCAGTATCTTTTAGTTCAATGAGAACTGCAGCTTTCCCCTTCACACTCTACAAGTAGCCTCAAACCTTATTTAAGGCAAACCAAATTCATATATGGAGTACAGTCTTAGAAAAAAGTAGACATATGCCCTGACGTTAGTTGAGTACAGTCCTGACAAAATCAGTGGATCTGCAGAGGAAGATTCAGAGCCCCTAAAACAGGAACACACTGTTTTTCAGTGACCCTGTGGTGAATCCAGACATAAGACAGTGAGCGTTCCCCTGTGCGTTTTAGCTGTGAGCAACACCTGTATCAGCAGAGTCCTTCTCAGGTAACATTGACAAACTATGAAGAGGAGCATAGCATTTCAAACAGAGTTCATCTTTGCAACCCTGCTTTAATGTAGGGATAAAAATTTATATTACAGGTTCAAGAACAGGGTGCCAAGATGAAAACGGGGGCTCCAGCAACTTCAGGTGCTTAGCACATGCACTTGTCCCCTGATGTCGCAGAGCCCAGACTGTGTATCAAACAAAGCTCCTAATTGCTTAAGCTGCATCCTGAAGAAATTAGCATTTCTGCACATCCAAAATAGGCAACTCATGCTGGGCACCGAATGACAGAAATGCACAAGTGACCTCCTGCAAAAAAAGCTGTCATGGCCAGCTGCTCAAGCTAGGAGAGCATCACACTCCACCACGCTTTCGTTGTGGTTTCCACATTAGGCCATCCTTTCTCTTCAGCCATCCGAAGTAGAGCCCTGCAGAGAAGAGTTGCACTGCACTGTGCTGATTCAGAGAATAAATCTGCGCAGGCCATCAGGCAAGGATCGGGTGGAGACAGGATGATATGTAAGTAACAACTGTCACATTACAGATGCATGACAGGACTGAAGCTGCAGTTCCAAATCACAGCAGCGGAGCTTAGCTTTTGAGGATGTGATTTTATATCTACAGTCTGCACTCATGATCTACCTCCGTATTTAAAAATAATTTTATAAAAGGTCTTCTAACATCTGGACTTGTAGCAATGCTAGAACAGGCACCAGCAGCTGCATTTAAACTCCTTAGGCATGCAGTCCAGTTCTCCACCAAAAATAATTGATAGCAAAAGTGGGGTGTTGCAATGCACGCAACTTAGATTCACTGATGGGTTTGACACATTTTCTCTGCGGTACAATAGCACAAAGACTTGGGTCTCTGAGGCTCTGTTCCAGATTTTGGAGAAAAGCAGCCAGTGGGCACAGTGCGTGCACCTGTAATCCATCCCAGGCTTTCTTCTCCAAATGCCGCTGCTCCTCATTCTTTTTTGCTCCCATCCCACTTCCTTCACCACTTGCTCTTCCTATAGCTACCCCAGCTGCCTATACTGAGTCCGACTTCACCTCCTTATTTCCTCTGCTTAGTTTCTCACAGAGTCATTTGGAAAAGACCTTTAAGATCGTCAAGTCCAACAGTAAACCTAACGCTGCCAGGTTCAGCTCTAAGACACATCCCTAAGCACCACATCCACACTTCCTACAATACCTCCAGTGATGGCAACTCAACCACTTCCCTGTGCAGCCTGTGCCAGAGCTGTGAGGTAATATTTCCTAATATCTAGTCTAAACTTCCCCTTCTCCTGAGCTCTTGCTTTACGTTTTCTTCCAGCACCTTCTCACCTGTTTTTTTAGCCCTCTGAATCTGCATGTTCCTCCCCACCTCCTTTTATGTTCCAGACTCACTTACGGGAGCAGACCAGGCTCCTTGCTGCCTTTAGAGGCTGTGCCCTTCAGCACAGGGGCCAGATTGTGTAAAAAATCTCTGCTCTGTAGCAGACACTCCTAGCAGGCACTATGCAATTATTAGATGCTATATGCTTTTATAAATTACATTCAAGTGTATTTTGCAACTATCCCATATTTTCAGGCTGCTCTGCAATATAAAGAGATAATTATGCAGAGGTACAGAACTGGCACTAAAGCATATTGCACCTTGATGGAAGTGCTTGAGCCAAAGCTGATCCACCTCACATGCACTGTGCTAAGTCTGCCTCTCACCCTAATACATACTCAGCCCAAGTGCAGTTTTCCTACAGTCCAGCACCAAAGCTTTCCACGTGACAATCTCATTACCAGGTAGAATACTGTATAACAATCCAATGCGATGAAGGGTTAACTACAGCACACACTATTTGCGTTTGAGGGCATCTACTACATTATTCGTAAGTTTTATTTTTGGCATCTCAAAATGAGTCTGTCAAGCTGGTGATATTCTGAGAAGGTCTTAACATTTCGAGTGCTGTGGGAAGTGCAGCACTGCTAACACCTGCAGCAGGTGGTAATGCTCCTGACAAGTCAGCGCTGAACCGCTGTGCGTCAGAGTGCAGCCTTTTGGATAACACAAGCAGAGTCCAGCTCTTCTCAGCAGTCATTCAGGGGCCTGCAGTTCGCTTCACAGTGGGAGTTCTGGACTTTGCTTCGTGGCTGTGTTCCAACTCAGGCAATTGCATCTGAACCAAGTGTTCTCTGCTGCTTGTTGGATGAGCACATAAGCACCGCACTATTAAACGACACTAGTTCTTGAGTGAATGTGTTGCTGTGCACTGTCATCAGACATGTCAATGCGTAACACGTATGTGTAGAAAGTATCAATTACCATCCTGCCCATAAATCTGCTGGCAAGATCACACTAGATATGGCACGCCGTGTCAACGGGAACAGCACGGAAAGACAATCCTGGATCCGCTAGGCAAAATTTTCTGCCTAAGAACAGAGCTGCCTGTACAACGCTGGAGGAAAGGTAGAGGAGCCTGTCTGTCCATCTCACAATCAACAAGGAGGGGGCTTAAGTTAGGAGACTAGCTATGCTAGTAATGCTACATTTTAATGCAAGCAGCATCTCCCTCTAAAAGCTGAATTTAGATGGAAGATTTATGTCTTTCAGCAGTGTGAAGAGTTTGTGGGATGCAATTTTTTGATAATTCTGGGCAAAAAGAATATAAAAGCCCCATAAACACACTCTAGGTAGTACTGAGTTTCACAAAGTTTTGGATTGGTACATCAGTCACAACAGAAATCTCCTTTTCCCACTGCCATTTCTTCCCCCTCCCCCATCTACAACAGGCCACCAGTACGGCACTTGGAGACTGGAAGACAAATGGGCAGCTGCCTCTAGAGGCAATTGTGAGGAGACTAAAGATCAACTTGCAGCTGGCACTTCCACCCCCACCTCTCCTTAATACTTCAGTCCACTTGCAGCCAGACAAGGATCATGAGTCAGCTCCTAAACATATTCTCCTTGAAACAATAGCTATAGCTCTCTGCCGCAGCTATACCACGACTCTGGCTCCAAGGGACACGCCACAGCTATGTGAACAAAAGGACCCATTTTAACCTATAGCAGCCTAACACCAGAACTGAATGATACAATAAGCATGCACTAAAGCACACTATGCTCAACCTCTGAGATTAGTAAAGCTAATTTTGACATGAGACAGGCATGAAGTCAGTGCTGTAATGAAAATCCGCAGAAGCAGCAAGAAGTGGGTTTGGGGATACATGGTAAATCTTTTGCACAAACCTTTTCAGCTACAATTGGGTGCAGTTTTGTACTACAGCATTGTATGCTGCTCTCCAATTAGCGCTGCAAAGAGGCCAGGTTCTGCCTTTACAAATTACCTTTATCACAACCACAGGAGCAGCTCCCTCAATTCTGAGTGGCCAGCACTCACTGAAACTCCTGCAATTACAAAGGTGGAGCTCCAGCACTCATCTCTTGAGGATATTTCAAGAGGACTCCACTGATGGAAAAGCACTTCCTTTTCCAGGACATTTCAGCTTACCAGCTACTGATATCAAACTAAAACTCTAACTTTTCCGACTCAGGTGCTGTCAGATGATAAAGAATTCAAAGAAGAGGTAAGAGAATGCACTGGAGATTTCTCAGAACTAGATATTAACTGAACAACTGGTGATGACTACCAACCATTTAAAGAGCTGTGCACAGATTATAGGTTCAGACATGGAGTGCCTGAGCATCCTCAAAAAATATCATCCCCAAAGCATGCCTCACGTGCAGAGTCCACTGGTATCCTCTGAAGAGATGCTGCTAAAAGAGCTACAGTGCAAGCTAACATGTTAGGAAACTTAAGCCAATGCCATGTTTACATTTTTATTTCTAGTTAAGAAACACAAAAAGCAGTTGTCCTTCATCACCTCACCAGAATTTGTGTTTCTTACAGCTGAATATTGTCAATTACTTTGAAAAAGTCTCTAACCCAAAATACCAACACGTCTTGAGCCACATGGCCCTATAAGCCAGAAGGCAAGATGGAAACAGAAATAAAAGACTATATTGCAACCCATTCAAAGAGACAGGACAATGAAAGAGAAGCCTGCTCTACTCCTGCAGGACCCAAGAGGTGCATTTTGTGGGACTGCACAACACAAAGCTGGAAGTTCTACTGTTAATGCAGTGCATCGATTTTACAATAACAGAAATGTGAATCATGTATACATTACATTCCGTATAAAAAGACAGCAGACTCTATTCATAAGTATCTTTTAAATTATTTTATTTTTGTGTAAGCTAAAAGAAAATTTACACACTTAAATCTCAAAAGACCTTGGGCATGCACATTGACCTTTTTTAGAGGTTCTTCTACATAGCTCTCTTTTTTCCATAGGAATTTCCCCAGACATTTACAACCCATAGTTTTTTACTGTATATACAGCCTAAAACCATAGCAATCTATGATTATGTCATTTTACACTGTGCAAAATCAAACAGGAATAGTGGTACAACAGAACATAAAAATTCAACAGGTAAATTTCATTGTTAAGACATTCATATAGTTTTGGTCCTTCTTTTCCAAATCAAACTGATTAAAAGCAGACAACCTTCTAATGATCAAAAAAACCCAAGTGTTTAGACAGTGATCCATAACTGGAACAAGAAGTTACTGACAGCATACCTTTCAAAAGGCTATATAGTGACACAGCCATATTACTGAAGTTTAAGAACATAAAAACTGATCAGCCAACCAATCAAACAGAAGGATAGGATGGAGGAGAAGAAAAGGAAAAAAAACATCTTAAGCTTGTTAAAACACAAAAGAAATTACTGGGTTTTAAATAAACAACAGTAACTGAAAACCCACAAGGGGACAATGTAACCTTTTGCTTTTTCCCCCCAGTAATGTGTATTTTAATATACGCAGGAAAGAAAAAGATGCTCGATGCAATCTGAAAAATCTTTAAGGGGGACTTCACAGATTGTGAATACTGACGTTTTCATTATGTGTTTCTAGGAATTTATTTTTTTTAAACTTTTTGAAGTTTTTTAAGAAGGACACCACCAGTGTATTTCACAAAGACATAAATGTATACACCCCAGCACAACAAAAAGAATAGATCTTCAAAAAGATTTACCCCCAATTATTTACATTTTTCTCTAATATAAATTTAGGACTCCAGTATGTAAATAAATATACATTACTATGTATACCTTTCTAGTGCTGCTTACCAACAAATCATCTGAACTTGATTTTTTTTTAATTAAAGCAAGATTGCTTTTTATGACCCACAGAGGGGAATTAAAATAAAAAAAATCAATAGAAAACGTCCAATTCACATCACTTTAGTCTACCTTTTCTTGGCAGCTTGTTGAAGGTGTTAATGTGGCTGGGAACATCAACACCTTGGCATGCATGAAAGTCAAGTCAGGAAGGCTAGAAATCACCTTGGCAGCCTCTTCACTAAGATGTTCTTCCTTTTTAGGCTTCCTGTTGAGAAAAGAACAAAGTTCATTAATGCAGTACCCAATATCCCTCAGATCACTGAAAGAACAACTGATTGAATTAATGTTCTGGCAGTTTGTCTCCCATTGACAGGCACTTCTGTAAGTTACTTGGAGGTAGTCTAATGTTATAATACCTACCTGCCTACGAACACAATATTAACATAGAAAGTCAGCAAAATGTTCTCGAATATTGTTGCAGCAAAGAAAAAAAAATCCTATTCAGATGCTAATTTTTACATATTTTTCAGTTTTTGACAGGTTCCAGCATGCCACTCTGTGACTATTGACTTGAAGAAACAACCATGCCCACATTCTAGGGATAAAACAATAGGAACATTAGTTCTAAACTACCTAAATCCATATAATCTTTCTAAATAAAATGGAAATAAAGAAAGGGCATTAAGAAGTTCCTAACTTACTACTTTAAAAAAAAAAAGAAGGTGCTTATGTCACATTTCCACCATGACTGTACTCAGATTATATATCATACGGCTCTATGTGGTGATCCACAAACTCTTTTTGTCCCACAGGCAGCAGCAGCAAAAGGTGGCTCACAACTTGTAGGTACTTGCTTTGAAGAGCTGTAGTATGTGTAGCCATAATGATACATACAGCAGTTTGGGAATCACTAGTGTTTGCTTTGCCTTTTGCATTATTCACAAGAATTACCAAGCACAAATGAATAAAGAGGTGTGAATCCCAGGTCGCTTAATTCTTACTATTATGCAAGAAAGTCCCATTTCCTAAGCAAAATGAAGACCAGCTCCAACTGCAACAGAAAACACCTCACACCCCACCCTAATACACACACAAGCACACTTTACAGATGCCTGGTTTATCTTGAAGAACACTGCCTATTCCTAGAAAGACCCGAGTATTCCACTAAACAATATTCCAGTTCCAAAATGTCACCTGCTGCGCCCTGTAGCAACATCAGAAATTCCAGCTAAATAAACTACCCCGTTTTGGGGGCAAATAACAGAGTCAAAAGTCTTGAACCAAATAAACTGCCTTTCCCTAGAATACCTCAGAAATTCCCTTTCTATAACTTGGTCTTAGCTCTAAACTTTAAATCAAGCCCAACTGGAGAGAGAGCAGTCACCACTTCGATCACAAAACAGCATGTGCTTATATCTTCTTTTCTCAGCACCCATCAGGTTTGTTTCCTAACTGATCAGGTATCAGAGAAAAGCAAGGGGCTACATGTTTGCTTCAACAGCAGTCACAGGATTTAGCTAGGAGGAGAAGAAAAAGGACCTGAATTCAAACTCATCCTCGATCATTGTGTTGACACTGAACTATCACATTTGTTTGCTACTTGAAATCTCTACTTGATGAAAGATCTCTAGATGAGGCATGCTAGATACTAAATCTGACTTTCCTTCACTAGAATAGCAATATTTTCTTTTCTCTACTGCAGTGGAATTTCATGAGCCACTGACTAGGCAGATTACCAAATTCTGGAGGATAAACAAAGTTGTGTGCTGGATTTATTGAAGGAAGAAGCAGAGAGCCAATACGTGCCTCTTTCTCTAACAACTTCACAGTCAGCTCTGTTTGCGCTAGAACGACTATCTCTGAGCTGCTGAAATGTGGCTGTCACCCACCACTATGTTATCAGTATCTGGTGCCACTATTAGTAATCACTTACCACAAGCCTCTTAAAGGTACAACTCCTGGTGATCAAGGGCTTACAGCTAACAAAGGAGAGTTTGACAGAGGAAGCAAAAGGAAGAGGGCTGACTCAGAGATCTGCATTAAAAGGAGTTCCTGTAATTGTTGATCAGGCACCGAGATGGAGCTAACACACTCCTAGCTATTTATACGTCTCTTCCTCCTCCACTCAGCTGTGGCGCGCTAAGAAACGGCACTGCTGGGTCCCAGAGGCAGGGCTGCATTTTACTTGGTGGTCACATGCAGGACCTTTATCACAGGACTATGTTACTGCTGTACTAGCTGGTCTCTGCAACACCGCCTGAGAACCCGCACACCAGTGAGCACAGTCAGATGTGAATCTCGCCCAACTACTGAATGCTGCCCTGCTGGCTGGAGGCCCTTTGCAATAATTTATCTACTTAATGTGGTCTGCAAAAGGAATCTATAAAGAAGGACAAGCTAATACTCTAACATAGCACACATTAAATATGGCCAAGTTACAGCTAGAGATATAGCCACTTCATAATAAGGCTCTGAATCTCTTTTTACATCATCTCAGTGCAGAAAGGGATGAAATGCCCTGAAGTCTCCATTCTTCAATGGAGAGTGGCAGGTTCCTGTGGAAGACAGCAAAACTGGACAGTGCAAGTATCTTTTCTGGGTAACTGTCAACACCTTTGGTAGGAAAACATCACCAGAGTAACCCTAAAAAATCACAGAATCACCAGGTTGNAGTAGCATCATCTCTGCTGACAGTTTGTATTCTTAAAACTTACCAAACTGCCCACCAACTGCCATGTCTTTTGATAGAGGAAAGAGAAATAACCACATCAGGTACATTAATTTCAGTCACCACTTCTGCTGAAGACATTCCTGTTGTCAAGAGCTCCTTTTCCTAAGCTCTGGTCTGCAGAGGGGGGCATCATGCAGCTTTTCCTGCTCATGTACTCTTAACTTCTAGCTACCAAGGCTTACAGAAAGGACACCCAAGTGAGTGGATTGTCTCAGCAGCAGCTGTATTACTTCTACTTCCTTTGGAAGCAGCACTTTGGGTTACTAAACCATGGAATAACCCAATCCTGGCTCAAAACAAGGTCTCTGCCTCATTCCGGTTTTAAAACTACCCTCTACAGAACACTTTGCCCTCATCCATCTCTTCTTTTAGGCTAGGCTAGATTTCCTCCTAAGACAGAGGGCAGTCTTACTCAAGCAATTATGTCAGTCCCTTTATCTGTTGGCATGAAGTTTCCTTTTCAAAGGCACATTAACACTAAGCTGCAAGAAATTAGCCAGACTGACAGGCAGGAAAGTTGTTGGAATAAAATTTAGCAAGAAATAGGGAATGCTTTGTTGATGTGTCACTCGCACCTCACTGTTCTGTCTTGCATTCCAACCCCTTCCTGCAGTGTTCAAGTCTTTCAGGACTTCAGTCATCTCTCATGTCTGCAAAGCGTTTTGTGGATAGCACCAGTAAGGCCAGACTCTAACAGCAACAATGAATTGTTTAGAGAAATGCCCTTAAAAAAAAAAAAAAATTGCTCCGTAATTAAGACATAGCCTGCTCCATCCAACACTGCCCTCAAGGAGTATTTCCAGTTTAAATGAGGGCTTCAGCCATTTGTTGGAAAGGTATCAGTGCTCTGCTTTTCTTCAAGAAGACAGCAGATAAACTCTTGATCTCTACTAATGTTATGGAACCACGCAAGGCTGCAGAGTCTCTGTGGGATGCTGTACTGGATCCCTGACTCCAACACTTATTGCTGCTGCCATACCCAAGCTGAGGGGGAAGTTTCTCCTCCTCTTCCAACACTTTCCTTCTGAGAAACTGACTTTCCAGCTTCAAGAGACAGGTTTGCAAGAAAGAGATGGAGCTATTTCAGACAAAAATGACTTGTCATCTTCCTACAGCCAATGGTAGGAAAAATGGTATTTTCAATCTAAACTTTACCCTCAAGATCCTGAGTATGGACATGGGATAGCCTTAGCACAACTGAAGTTGCCATCAGAGTGATGTTAAGTCACTGGCCACATCTACCCCATATCAGTTATGAATGCCTAACAGCCCATATTTCCAGGCTGGTGCATGAATGACACCCTTGCTGAGCTGGCTGTACCCATTCACTTCTGTTTTAAAGTCTCCAGTTCATTAAAAGAGAATAAGACTAAAAAACTTTCAGAAGAAAGACGATTTTATTACAAAAAGCTAAGATATTGCAACATACTTGGCATACTGCTGAAATAAGACTCTCTGAAAGTTAGTAGCTTTTCTGCTTTTCTTTTGCAGAACATGAAATAAAAAAAAGGGTACATATTTGAAATATTTAAAATTCAGAGCTGATAAAACCATACAAGATTTATTGAACGCTGAAAATGGCTGCTTTAAAACAGCTAATGCTTGTGTGTCTGATTTTAACTCTACAGCCTGATACATCGCTACAGTACAGATCTAGAATCCTCTTCCTATCAGTAAACAACACTCTCTACAACAGAGGAAGAACTCTGGTGTCTGGATAAAGCTTTAACAGCACAAGTAAGAGCTTTGAAGCACCCTGTGGAAAACCCCAAACCTCTCATATAAAAAAACCCCTCAAAATACAGAACAAAGGTCAATATTTATTTAAGTAAAGCAGACTTCCCTGTTCTTTTGTAGAGAAAAAGTAAGCTAAGACAAGCAAGCAGGTAAAAATCTGAGTGTAGAAAAAAATTAATAAAGATATATTTAAAGTCTACATGTGCTGCTGTGAATTTGTGTACTTTTAAATTAGGCTTAGAATACGTTAGAAAAATATTTTGAAACTGTGTTTTCTAATTAGTGAAAGTCAAGCTTCCCCGCTAGTGTATCTTTAGAGAGAGTATATGCACTCCTTGAACAGAAAAATAGGCAATCCAAAAGTCAAGACACAAAAATCAGCATTGAAGTTTGGAGTTCCCCCTGCTGGTTCTCCCTTGAAATTTCATGGCTTGATGATTTTTATTCAGTGTTCACTTGGAGCATTTTCACTGCAGGAAAACTAGCAAGACAGTTTTCTCAATGAAAGAACATGTTTTTGAGGAGCTATTGAAAATTATAGCTTTTCATTCTAAGAAAGCCAGCTATCCCCTACCGTTAAGAATCACTACACTCACTACAACTCTTCAACAGTGCCTCCTCTCCAAGTGCTACACTGCATGGAAACACACCTAGTTTTAATGTACTGAATAAACCCTAAAGCTCACTTAAAAGTAAGGCTACGCTGCTATCTATTAAGTTACAAAGCAAGTACTATTTGTTGCTTGTTGAGGCACACATTTCCTCAACAACAGAAACGTTACTTGGTGAGAATCACTCAGCGATTCTTTTAATGGGCACAGATGTTAATTGTTAAGGCAGTCCAGGATCCTACTGCTAAGATACACACTCAAGAAACAAACCCAAAGAATACAAGCCTATAAATTGACAGACTATTCTGCATCCACTCATGAGGCCAGACTTCAAGGAAAACAAATGACACCAAAAGGCTTTATATATGTTCAACCTACGAAGTAGGTACAAAGTACAGATAAACATCATACAAGAGCCATGAAGCAGAGAGGAACCAACTACATGAACATTCCTTAACTCACAACAGCAAAATGAATCTGATGTTTGGTCACTGTTTTGCCAGATACTAGAAATATACAGGGAGGGACAAATACTGTCATAATTACTAGTCAATTTATTAATTTTACTTGTGGAACATTGTATAAATTACAAACAGGACCAAGGAGAGTCTTCTGTCAAAGCCATGTATCACTGAACTGCATGGTTTGGCTTACCCTTGCATTCTTAGAAATCAGCTCTGTTCTTCAGAAAGTTGCTTCCTCCAGTTCAGTCTTTGGCTCTACCTTTTCAACTTATGTCTTGGTGATCTTTTTCATTCAGCTCATGACCTCTTTCCTGTCTTATTTCAGAGTTCTATGATAATTTGAAATATTAACTACACTATGAATTTAATACTGAAATGTAATTATTAAGTTAAGCCTTTTGACTGTTTGAGAAGTTCTGATATAAAATAGTATGTACAGTCACTCCTCACATCACACACCACCCTCAGAAAAGGAACAAATAAGTGCAATGGAGTATCTACCTT
The DNA here is from genome assembly GCA_013389865.1 of Piaya cayana. Classification (NCBI taxonomy): domain Eukaryota; kingdom Metazoa; phylum Chordata; class Aves; order Cuculiformes; family Coccyzidae; genus Piaya; species Piaya cayana. Next base: position 295,502 of record WAAB01007954.1, read on the forward strand.
GTAGACGTGCTTGTCTTCTCCACTGTGGACATGAGTCTTGCAAATGCATCAGTCACTTTGTTGCTTGCATTGGAAGTTTCCAGTTTTGAGGTTGTCAATTCATACAACTCAGGATCCACACCTTATAGTATGAAATGATAATCAGTGATTGTTGGAGGGAAGTACAGCCATAACAACTCACAGACAAACTTGCGAGAGACTGTTTTCTGTAAACATCTGAATCATGTATAATTTTAAGATACATGAAAAGAACATGATAGAACATGTCTGCATTTCTACAACAGCATAGCCTTTCCTCACCCTTTTTTAACAGCTTTTATAGTTGTACCTCAGAATAAACATGCACTGGAGGAAGTCAGGCATACAAGATCTCAGCCTAAGAGTAGATAAAACTGATCTGATTTACCATTTACAGTGAAACATCTGTAAAAGTGTCAACTGTGTTAAAATGTATTGTTTCAATTACTTCAACTCAATCACTTGTACTAAAAGAACACTGCATATAAACAGGGACCAACTCTTTAACGAGAGACTACATTTAACATTGGCATGCATTAGAACACATTCAGTATCTTGCTTTTCACAAGAGGTTGTGTTAAACATTTTTTTAAGTGAAGAAATTTTTATGATACATACAAGTGGAATGGCATTAAAAAATGACCTACTAATATGTACAATACTAGCAAAACTTTTAGTCTACACTCCCTTTTAATCTTTCAAGTATTTATAAAGCATCACGTATATGGATATTTCAGGCTTGATTTCCTTGTTTCAGATATCTTAAATCAGATTCTGCATCCTGATATCACATATGTTGTGAAAAGATTTCAAATTTTATGAGCAGAAGTCATCGTGAAAACAATGCAAACAACGGAAACCTGCATCCAAAAAAATGTATGTATTTGGGGGAAATTCGACCTGCTTAATATCAAGCATCATATCTTAGTAGGAAGTGGCTCCAGAATTTCAAACTATTACATATATTTTCTTTAAAAAATATCTCTAGGAATCAGAATTATCAAACTAAATCAAGGAGAGACTGTTACAACAGATTTTGTTGCTCAGAAGCATTTTAAATTGGTGATACTCCTCTAGTTATAGTTTCAGTTATTTTATGTTTCATGGGTTTAAATGAAGTGTGCAAATGCACCATCCACATCTGTAAGTATTTTTCAAAAAAAAGTGCAGTATTTTTGTATAGAAGCATTGTGTTTTATACACATCTACACTCTAAACAAGTGTAACACTAGTGCCAGCTGGCTTGGACAACACAGCAGCATTTCATACTACTGCAGAATAATCATTGCAAGTACTTGGACATGATGGTCCCATGTACCTACCTAATATAAAACCAGCATTTATAAACTGGTGTACTGACAATTTTACCCAGTTAACTTGCCTGGACTAAGATACTTTTAGAACTAGTCCTGAAATATCAAAAGACTACTAAATAAATAAAAAGCATGTGCCTATTGTCCTGCCTTTTTCACCCAGTAATTGCAGCGCTACATGCACAGAGGACATTAATAATCCATGTCTGCTTTGCATGAATCTTGACCATTTGTCATTTTTGCAGAAGTTCATTTCTCTTTCATTATAAGGAAACCAAGCTGATGAAAAAGTAAAATTAAGAAAATAATCTGGTTGAGGGGTGGGGAGAAGATTTGCTCCATTTAATATGAGCTGATTAGAAATTAATCATCTGTCGTTTCAATGTATATATATTTTTTAATTCTGGATTTATGAAGTTAATTTTGTCCATTTTCATGCAAAACATCAAAATAAGTACCGCCTGAGGCCAGTATACCTAGACTTTAAGTACTGTCAGATGTTTACAGAACTTGGAAACAGGAAAAAGCCCAACTATTCCACAAAATATCCACTTTCAGTCAGGGAGAGGAAGACTTGAAAAATACACCTTGACTTGCAGAAGTCTGCGAAATCCCATTAAGGTACGAACTGTAAAACTAATTGAAACAAGGGGTCCTTTGACATGCAACTCTACAACAAAGGTTTAATACAACCTTTTTTTAAGTTACATCATTTATATATTCACATTTACATTCCTGAATTAATTTTTATTGTAGTGTGAAGTCACTGCTCAATTTACTGTTCTTTAGGCACCTTTTACTCAGCTACATTTATGTTAAACTACTAATATGAAAAATAAAATGATACATTTCATCTGTGGAAAACACACAAGAAATGAGTAACTCCTTGTTCATGATGTTGAATACGTATTTTTATAAATAGTTATTTTGGATACTGATTAAATCAGACTGGGAAATACAGCACAGATATACAGTGAGGAAATTAAGGTCTTCAGAGGAAGAACAAGTTTCTACTACTGATAAAAGTTTCTTCTTTAAGCCAAAAGATCCAATAATTTGTCTTTCAATTCTTTCACTAGTTTTTAAGAGTTGCATATTCTCTGTTTTATTCAAATGACTAGAGAATATTTAAAGAAAACACTGCAAAACCTTAATGAGATATTGAAGGAAAGTTAGCAAACCAAACCCCACACAAAGCTCCTAAACACATACACAAGCACACGAGCTGCAAGCCAAGAATACATGACTTTCCCAGAAACAAGTTGGGAGGAAAGAAAAGCCAAAATCAAAAGAACAAAAATAGGCATACCAGGGAAGGTGATAATACCTGTAACTTGATGAAATAACAATTAAAAAAAAAAAAAAAGCAATAAAAGGCTAACAGAGTACCCCTCCAATAATCACTTCAAGTGTGCACACTATCAGGGCACAAGAACATGCCCAATGGCACAAGCAGTACATGCATCAGGTACTGACAACTTATGTCAATAGTCCTGCACACACTTACAAAAGAATCTCTAAGACTCAAGCATCTTGAATCTGTTACCTATCACTTCCATGATAAACCTGCCATCTTTCATTTGATGACAACATTTCACAAGGGTGGAACAAAAAGACCTTTGGAATGTGATGCCACAAAATTGCTTTCAATGATCAGATTTCAAAATTTAAAAAAGAGCAGGTTTTTAAAAACAAAAATTACAATAATAATTACTTTTTTGAAATGTGGCAAAACCCCCAAACCTCATTAAAAAATATTTTTTAAATTAAAATCACTCAGAGGAAAAAAATCCTTCCAATGAATTAAGTGATTTCTGTGACTTCAGGCAGTGTATTGGAAGTATTCGCCTTATGTACTTAACCTATGCTCTGGGATAATTTCCCAAAATGTAGCCTTAAATTTCTGTCAAAATTAATTCAAAGTGTAGGTTTTCACAAGCTTGCACAAAATACTCAGAGCATATCAAGATCATGCAATAAATGAATTATTTTCATGTATTATTCAATGGAGAAAGTGATGTTTTCATCTCCTTTTAAAAGAGTAAGTTGTAGATAAATTGCTTTGGTTTTATCATTAACTTCTAATGTCCCACAAACATGCAACTATCTTTGTTTTCTATCATGAATGTTAAAACACTTTTTTCACTTTATCACTAATAGTAGTTCACAAAGAAACAATTTACAACCTCCCAGTAGCAGCAGACCCCAATGGGGTTGCAACAGGTTAAACCCCATAACTTTACATTCACAAATCACTTCCAAATAACATCACAATGCTACAATTTGGAATTACTTATCCAAAAGAGAGAACAAGCCTCATTTTTGAGGAATCATCACATCTACAGCATGTTTCAATTTTTCTTAAGCAGAAAAGTTAACTTTCAAAATCTCTTATTTGAAACAAGTGTTTTAACATCTTATTTGTGAAAGTATAAGAGCCATTCATTCTTTCAGCATGTGACAAATACAGAGCTGACAATACCTTTTAAATACTTTGCACTCGATACAAAACATCAGATAACAGAATACAGATTAAAGGAAAAATGCAGCAGAAAGACATTTTAGAGAAATGCAATGTAAAATTTTTCCTTGTTTATAGGAAAGTCAAGTGATGTGCTCATGCTTAGTAAGTTGTTATAATATATTTGTGGTTTTAACACTCTGCTGACCTGGGATTGTGGTGGTGCTGCTAGAGCTATTGTCATCCACGGGCCCAAAGAAATCAAGGTTCAGAAGAGTGGAACCTCCACTAGCTTGAAATTCAGTGACCGTGTTGGTAGGCAGCCATATAGAAGGTAAGCCAAGGGAGGGGTTTATGTGTAAAAAGGGGTAAGACACACACTTGAACATGCAAGTTATAATTAGTATTCAGTACGCAATTTAAAAATTGACATGAAAATAATGCTTACAGTATTAGTTTGTACCTTCTAAAATGTTAACAACTTAATTCAGTGCACATTTCCTCATGTACAATACAGCAAGGAAATCAACACTAGTAACTTTAAAATAGATTTATTTCAATCTAAAAATGAAAGAGAATCAGCACAACCGAGAGAGAAAGATGTGATTACTTAAAGGGAAACAATATACAGATCAATTGATAGTGAGAATATAGCAAGCTTTTTCTCCCCTACTGAAATTGAAAGCCATTCTTTCTTCAGGAAGACTCAGCAGATCCCCAAATAGCAAACCACCGAAAAAAAACCTTTAAAGTTTTATTTAGCAGCTTTAATCTATTAATTATGATTATCTTAAAGTTGTGTGAACACAGGGTAACAAATGCCACTCTTATATGCAGTTCCTTACTAGTAAATTATACTGTTCCCCTTTAGTACTAAACCAGAAATCAAACCAATATACATTTTAAAGAAGTTGTTTGTTAAAAAGAAAGCATGATGATTGACTGAAGTAATAAGACACCAGACAACAGCAAAGGGGTCCATCCAGGCTTTCCTTCAGCACCATGATATTGCTATCCAAACTCTTAACATCCCACATGTTCTGAAACAACACTGTGAGGCAATACCAATGCAATAAGAGATGTAGTTTACGCTAGCCTGCTTTTGAACTTACATGCCTTGAATTAATTGCTGTTAGCAGGCTCCTCAAAGGTTTCAGTTTCTTTACAGCTTTCTAGTCTGCCAATTAAAACAAGTTTTGGAAACTTGCTTTGCACAACTTGCTTTGTTATTAAGATAGACATAGTTGAAGGGTCTTATAACTATATACATTTATAGATACAAATAACATTGTAGCTACCTATTTAATTTAATATATTAGATATAATTAGCGCTTAAGTGTAAGCAAAAGTCATAACAGATGAAGTCATTTTTTTAAAATACAAAATTATCTGTAAATCTGAAAACTTTCTGCTGAAGAAGTTATCTTTTGCAAACAGTTTGTGGTTAAAATATTGTGCTTCTTAGTAGCCACTATACACAAGTTTGTCATTCAAAGGATGTGTAAAGAGACAGTTATTGGTGAAAAATACCTCTAAGAAGTAAAATCTAAAATGCTCGTTTGTTCAGAGTTTATTTGCAGTCATATAATGAAGGGTTAATATTGCCACTGTGTCATTAGCATATGTCAGGAATCTAAAAGAATACTTATCTTAGTATTTTTCAGAATACATAATACTTCACATAGGGGCACAGTTAATCAGAAAGAAAGCCTGAATTTCCAAAGTTAGAAGTAAGAAATAAATATTATATATTTTTTTATATATATATGTGTGTGTGCATTTTAAAAAAATAATCAGCAGATAGATGTTTGTCTGAACTTTGTAGCTTTCTTATCTCTAGCTCTGGTGCTAGAGGCTCTACGGAGAGACGTACCATCTAAAGGGTTAGTAAGGCCACTGCTACTCCAGTCAAACTGGACAGGTGGTAGAGATTCCTAGAGTTGAAAAGTCAGAAATCAGATTTTATAGTCAGTTCAGGTTACAACAATGCAAAGCAGTTCAAACAACAGATTCTTTAGCATCTAAATACTAAACAGACAACTAAATGAGCAAGCTCCAACTTTGGGGAGGCGTGTATATTCATAATATGCACTAAAAATTTAAAGTAAATTTGTTCACTAAAGGAAGTTTCATGAAATTCTGAATAGTACAGATCAGGTAACTTCTGACTTAAACAGAATCTGCAAATTAACTAAAACTTATGAACTGGATTAAAAAAATCATAAGATATAGCTGAAAGTTAAACTACTATTACTTTCACAGAAGTAGTGTTTTGCATAAAAAGTTAGGTATACAGAGCAAATTTAGAACAGGGTTATTGTGAAAGCCATCTGTGAATCCATGCTTTGTCCTGATTATATACAATATCAGTCATTTACCAAACAATCCACGATTCTTTTAGTTTGTTTTGCTTTTAAAAGATATACTCCTTACAAGTGAGGACAAACTATAAAAAAAAAAATTCTTCCATAAAAAAAAAAATCCTGTGACTTACTATCCCTTAATGATCAATTAATTCCAAAATATAAAAAATCCATTGGTAATATGAACAACAGGAGCATGAAAACATCATGTCTTTTGCACACACATAGGTAAATCAAGCATGCAGCAGGGACCATGCTTTACAGGGAAAGTGTGTTCAGGTGCAATGTAACTTGCAAGTGCTGTCCTCCTTTATTTTTGGGGTACAAACTGATGGGACGTTATCAGGAATGTCTGAAATACATTGATCTTTCTAATTCCACACATTTAATTTCTACTCTCACCCCACTGAAGTCAACTGTCAAAAAGCACAAGGAAAGGATATGCCTTTAACTTCTAACAGAACAATCACACTTAGGGAAGAAAAACAATGGAAGTTCTCCGCACCACTATTCAAAATGCATCACAAGTTGTCAGACTTCCAGTGGCTGAGACACACCCTCCCTTTACTTTTGTAGAAAGGCGGGCTTTATTTATTTATTTATTTATTTATTTATTTAACTTCTAAAACTGTCAACTATAAAAAACTGAAAAAAAAGTGCAGATTCATGAGTCAAGCCTGTAGCAACCTGAGCTAGCTTTGTACAATTAAGATAGCTTGTTAGGTGATAGAAGTCTACAGAAAAAAAAAAAAGGGAATTGGAGATTTTCCTATGTTCTTAGAGTAAAAGAAAAATCTTTCTTGCACAGAAAACCCCTACCTAATGACTTAGAAATATTTGCAGTACTGAGCACAACTAGAACAGCACTGACTCCATGTGGCCTAAGGAGCTGATGCTACTTTTTTTTGTTTTGCTCTGGAAATGAAATTACTGGCATTGCAATGATTTGCATGGAAACATAATGTTAGCAGCACTGAAACTACACCTGATGAAGTAATGATCGCTGTCAGGGTAGCTTGCTTAAAGTTTATTGCCTAAAATATAGTAGCATTAAAATGGAATTTGTACAAAAAGGCAAAAAAGGAGGCGAGTACAACAATTTAGTAGCGTTCTGCCCTGAGGAAAATGAACTCATTGAAACAAAGTCGCTTCCTACCAACTCTCTTTTTACTGAGGTAAACACCCACTACGTTTTGTGTCAAAAAACTGAGTCAGGGCTGATGACTGTGACAGAATTGCATGGAATAGGTGGTACCAAGGGCTAGCTAAGCTTTTTCCTTTATGATGACTCAATTCTCACATTTGCCAAGGAAAGGACAAAAGATGTGATGAAGTTTCTTAAAAGGGGGCGGTGGGGAAGTGTCTCTAAATCAGTAAGAATGTACTAAGTATATTAGTCTGCTCTGTGGAATGAGGCCATTCTGCTGACTCCAATCACCTGCAGAAGATGTGGGGGAGGCAAGTAAAGCAGACCCTGTCCATACAGAATGCTGGCAAACCGTGGTCTATACAGCAGCAGCAAAGTGAAAGGAGAGGGTAGAGACAAAAGCCAATTACACAGAAAGGAAAAGTTTTCTGTTTCTAGTGACCTCACCCTTAAGAAAGCCAACTGTACTGGTACACCTGAATACAGTATTGAAATCTCAGACAATGGGAACAAGCCCTTCAAGTGCGAATATAATGTTATGGGTTTTGGAGATCGCAAGGTTGCTAGGCTAGTGTGTTTACAACCATTATTTCAATAACATGCTCTAAGGAAAACTGCTAAATCTAGAAGATGGTGTATCAGGACAAACTGCTCTCACTCCTCCCTCCATCTTAGATTACAGGACAGGGTACAGAAATGAAGAAGTATATTCAAGCTGTCAGAGTACTACTCTGAATGTTAAGGAAGTACAGAAGAGGAAACTAAAGTGCCTGCTGATTTTACAGCATCATATTTCACTTTGCTAAAAGTGAGAGATGTTTTCACACAGTAATTTTAGAGTGGTATTATGTAAGAGCTTTTATAATTCAAAGAAGTAAAATATAAATGTGTGTCTCTGTGCCAATAGTTACCAAGGAAAATTAAACTAAGAAAAAAAGTGGAAGTATTCTGCTGCCTTAAAGCTGGGGGAAAAATAGAAGGGCTTGTAATACAAGTATCAATATTTAGATAGATCCCACAAGTGAGCATCACAGACATTTCAGAAAAAGGTTTACAAAGAAGCAATTAACACACCGCATTGTGTGTACTCATTGGCAAAATTACAACAGTTCTGAAAATTATTCTTCTCAGACACCACCTTTAAGCAACTGTCATCTGATAGCATAGCAACTTCTGTAATATCTCTACCTGACAATCTTTCCTTCTTACTTTGTCAACAAAGCTACGTATATTCTTGGATCTTTCTCGTATGTATAACTGGAGAGCAGTCCCATGACGTAGACTTGGCTGGTGGCCAATAGCATGATAGTTTGCATCTGTCACTGTTAGAAGTCCTGATGGTCCCTTATGTAATTAAAAGTGTTTTTAAAGACTTTTAAACCCCATGGGGTTTAATTAAGGCTCAGTTCCTAACAGCCAGAAGGTGTAAGATACATATTTCTCTTATAACACGACCCCTAATTCAGTGTCTTACATGCATGCAGATGTGCTGGGTTACTGTCAACTTCTATTCCAATATGAGACTTCCTAAGCAGAACTAGGCAGGTAAGAAACCCCAAAGTTATCCTGTGTGCTGGGAAAACTAGACTCTACCAAAGAGACAGAGTCCCGAATAGAGAAGAAGATGCTTTGAAGCAATAGTGAAAAAGCAGAAATATCTAGATAACTTTTTGCAAGAAAGCCAAAGAGAAGTGGATGAATAAACTTTAAAGCAACTTTTAAGTAGAGAACAATATCAAATCAAGAGAAAGCAGTTAACATTAAGGCCAGACAGCAACCTTTTTAACAAGCACTGAAATATATTTTAATTGTACTCCCTGAAGACTCGACTGTGGTGCAGAAGCCCACTATAACAGGCATTGTAAGTAAAAAGGAAAAAAGAAAGGTACCTGTCTAGGGTTTCACAATCAAAGGTTGCCTATTAGAGCAGTCATTCTCTTGCACTTGATAAAGTGTTTTACTTCAGACCCGTAAAGCCTTTGCAACATCGTGCTTAAAGGCAACAGTAATCAGGGGATTATTTCATATTCTGTTTACTGCCTTACAGTTATGAGCACAGAGGAACAGAGAAATAACACCCCCAACTGTCAAGATAAAAAACAGATCTAACAACTACTTAAGACACTACCTTCAAATATAAAACAGAAAGGGTTTACAAAAGTCATTGTTACAACAAACTAATGTGGTAGATCAGTCAGTAACTTCCCTTGCTTGAGAGAATAAACATTTTGAAAATACTGTCCTTACAGTTTAAATGGCTCAGATGGAAATTTGTCTACCGTATTTCCACAGCCTGGTCAATGCAGTGAGATCCTCTGCAGGGAAGGAGGTCAAAACATACAAAGTTTATATAATAACTAGGAAAATTACTGCAGCTCTTTTGCTGCTTTTTTTGTCCATTCTTTTGATTTCTAATGCTCTCTTTTTTAAAACTCTGCATGTTTTCCTCCATTTGCCTAAGACCAAAAAACTAAGGAGGCATTTCTTACAAATGTTCTTCCTACTCCCACTTTTGCATCATCACAGTCTTTCTTCCAAGATCTTATTCTCTCAGTAGGAAGTCACACATGCACATACAAAGACAATTATCTGTACACAAGTCCCATAAATGCCAGGCTTTCAACAAAGCTTTCCTTAAGCAAAGCATAGGAATCTCTTAACCAGAGCCTCTCTTTTCAACATGAAAGCCAAGCCAATATGCTGAAGCTTCTGAATACCGGAATGACCAATCATTGCCATTTGAAAATGGAAGAATTTAGAAGTTTCAACCAGTTAATGTGTAGTTACTTAAAGACAGTCAAGTTGTTGCAGCTAAATCACCTGTGTTTAGAATAAGAAGTTTCAGGATCCGCTAAAATTGCCTATATTTCCACTGTATATTTATCAATGTTTATAGGATAGTTCCTAATGAAGTATTTACTGAAGTCTGGGCACATCATCTTGAATACCAGTACAATCTGGAATATTCTAAGAGGCAGTCTGCACAATGTGTGAAGGTAGATTCTCTGAAAGCAGAAGCCATCAAACATTAACAGAAGATGAGGCCAAGAAAGAAACAAGGTCTCCATGGTGGAGAATTGATCATTCATGGCCTGAAACTTTCTCAGTGTCTCTTAACTGTGGCCTCTTAGCATTCTTAGTGGTTAGAGCTCTAATTCATCACTTCCCCAGATGCTTATTTTACTACTTCTCTTTTTGCAAAAGATAACCTAAGGCCAGCAGTGCAGATACAGAGCAGAGAAGCTTCTTTTATGCACTCATCACCCACAACTATTGAACTGAGATGGCCTTGTCCGAACAAGGTACAGGACATGATTATCAAACTGTGACAAGCAATGGGATATTCTGCTGCAGGAGTACCCAGAAATACAAATTCATAATTAGAGCGGGAATTAAAAAAAAAAGAGGCTTTGATAAGTAGAGGTTCTTATTTTCAGCACTCAGCACTATGACTGCTAAGCAACTGAGAAAATGGCAGACGTCAGAGAGGCTGATGCTTCAGGCTCTTGCAGCTCTCTACACTATGTTTAGCATATAGTTTAATCTACATCTTCCCCTCTGTAAAAAAACAAAGCTTTGAACACTGCAGAAAATCAGCAAACTTTTCCTACTTTGTTCATATGTAGAAATCACACAAGTGGGGTTTTTTAAATTAATCTTAGACTGGTTGCAATAATCACTATTGTTACCTTTTCTAACACCCAGTTCAACAGCTGATTTCCACAATATTTGTGAGAAGCAGCATGGGAAGCATCACCAAACACATGTCTTGCTACATAAAACAACCTTAGTTCTGAGCCCACTGACATCTTGCTATTCCACAATGAAAAAAGCCTCTCCTCTGGTACAAACAGGTCACAGAGCTCTACACTATGGCAGGGCAAAGAGTGCTATGCTCAGAAGTACCTAGTGAGGTTAAGGTTAGGTGTAGCACAATGATAATTCATTTTGGAATGCTTTCAATCAAAAGTTGCAAGCAAAGCAGGTAAAGTAAAGATGCTGGGCAGATCAAACAAGACCTGCACTAAGGAACGACAGAGCTGACTCTCTGAATATGTAGCAAGTGCCACTGTAGTGACACTGAAAAATGAAATCTCTCTGCATGTCCCATTAGCCTGTTGCCCATCACACACATTGTAACATGCATGGCATTTAAGTAGTTTTCTAATATCACAATATCAAAACAATGACAGCAAAACTGAATTAATGGAATTCTAAAGCTCACTCCTAACCTCCTTGGAACACATTTTGTATTGGACTTCTACAATAAGCTTCAGAAAAAGCAAAGGTGAAAAACGTTAGCTGAGGAAGAACAACCGTAAAGCTACATCTACTGTAACTGTCTAAGCTGCTCCAAAAGACAGTGTTGTATAGCAGTAAATATCCATCAGGACTTTTAAATGCTGGCCACCAGCTGCTGCAGTCTTATTGTAGGGACTCCCTTCCAGTCACACATGAAAAGCAGATCCAAGAGCAGGACTTCAATCTGACCCAAGGAACACCTGTCCTTTATGTACATGTCTCTCTAACACACCATCTAGATATTTTAAATATGAAGGAAAATGCAAGGCATCCCACTGTTTCCCTGTTTCTTTCTTTCCCTCTCCTCCCTCTTCTCTCCCTTTTTTTTTTTAACAGGGAACTGATCAGATGTACATGTGTTCATCTCTGGTGATACAGGAGGTGTTTGTCCTATTGAAGCTATTTTTTCTGCTGCAGATATTGGTTTCAAAGGTTCCTTGGTAGGCTCTAACATACCCTAAGTAAAGAAATAAATGAATAATTTTTTTAAAAAAAACACAAAGAAACAAAACCCACACACGCTTACGCAAAACAATAGAAAACACACTACTAGGTAGTACTGCCCTCAACTAGGGGTCTGGGGGTAACCATTCATTTCTAGGACACTTTTAGTGAAGTGGACACAGAAGGAGATGGAGAAGGGGAAAGAATTACCCCATTTCCTTAAGCCTAAGAAATGTTTGAGAGCCAATATCAGAAACTCAAGTACTTAGCTGGAGCTTGCTTTCAACTTTCAATAACGTAATTTAAGCTGGAGGAAACAGTTACTTGATAAGGTGATATCTTTTCCTCCCAATTGTGTATTGACTGTTCCAGAAATATCAAATGGCGCACCAGAAAGGCACAAGTGTATTTAATTCAATTTCGACAATTAAGTAATTAAAAAAAAACCAAGTCAAATTATCAGTTTGCAGAGTGATACTAATAACAATAATTCATATGAAATAAATATATTAAAAGGCATTAAGAAAATAAATTAAGCTACATTTTTGATTTCAAATAAACTGTTGAAAGCTAAACAGTGCTATGAAAAATTACTGGTGTTCCTGAATAATACTGGGGCTGAGAAATAGATCAACAAAAGACCGAAGTTTGCACTGAGACATGCAGGTCATCTCAGATCAATGAGGTATGAGAAAAGAAACCTCCAAATAAAAACACTGGATTTGCAACCAGCATATTCTAAAATAAAAAAAAAATTAAGGTCAGTCACCAACATCAGCTGTACCCAAAACATTTCTGTACCATGTTAGGGGAGCTTAGAACTAGACCACTAGTAAAATTAATTCTTTTGGAGAGCAGAAAGACACATGAAGCAGTGTGGCAACAGAAATCAGAGAGCCGCTTCACTTCTACCATTATCCCTATCCAGCTTATCATGTGCAAAAGTATATAAAAAATTCAAGAGGTAATTAATTAGCAGCAACAATCTGTTGCAAAAAATAACTGCATGTCACATACAAACAGTCTTGCTGACAAACATGTTACAGAAGGAAAACAGAAAATTCTATGAAACATTTTATCTCTCTGTATCAGAATATCATGCTTACAACCAAAGAATCGTGTGAGTTGACATTGATGTATCAGAACACAACAGCTCTAGAAACTGACTGTAGAAGTCACTCTACAAAATTAACCTTATAATTAAATTGGCTAAATATATACTGTAACCCTCCAGTATTTAATTTGTGAATGACAAAAAGGCCTGTGTGTGTGCATATATATACATATAGAGACAGGTTTCCTGAAAAAAGATATTCTATAGAACCATAGATTGCTTTGGGTGCAAGAGACCTTTACATCTAGTCGAGGTACCCTGCAAGAGCAGGGGGGGTGTTCTGTTCAGATTAGCAAAATGGCAAATCTAATCTTCTGAATATTTTTACCACTACAGACAACACACAGTGTCTGAAATGCCAAATAAGAATTACAGAATATTGGCTTAAGTGAAAGCAGTTGATCTTACTGCACTAGGTTTCTTGAGTTTCCTCCAGTCTACAGAAATCTAAATTATGCTTGCTATTTTTAGCTAGCACTTGGGGCAAAACAACAATACTGGCTATACAATACTTCTTGTATGCATAAACAGCTCATATATATATATACACACACACATATAAATATATATGAGTCCTTTATTAATACGCCAATAACACTGAAAAGCACTACCATCTCTAATCTAGGGATCCTGAGATGCAATCAAGTGATTCATAAACACTCTGTCAGAGAAACAGTTGCAGAGAGTAATACTCAAGAACACTGAGTAAACCTCCAATCAACATTTCATGGAATACCATAACTATCTAGCAGTTCTTAAACTTCCTTTGAAGACCCTGGTTTTAGTGCCAGGGCTTCAAACGACTGCTGATGTAAATAGAGTAGATAAATTTTGATTAATTTCGGTGTTCCTTTGTCATTTCACAACTATTTAAGCACCTAGTTTCTTGTGGTGTCAATTTCTGTGGATATTTTTAACATCTATACATTATATTATTCAACATATATATCTTGTAGTTAAAATCAAACAAGAACAACTTTTTATTGTTGCATACACATCAATTTAATACTTCAATAATCCTTTTCTTTTTTGGAAGATATCTCAAACTAAGCATGGACTAGCTCGCCTACCTCATTAGGTAAATAGCGTGCTCTGTAAATAAACTGGTACTTTTTAAAATTTAAAGTGTGTGCTCGCACACACAATGAAAACTATGTATTTGATGATTCTTTTGTGGCATTTCAAGTGATGCTTAAGCCATAACTGTACTAACAAGAATATCTTTCTTAATATAATTTAGCATATTTCATTATATAACATAGTTGGAGCTATAACAAAAACTAACACTAAAAAGCTTACCAGTCCTGCTGCATACATGGGTACTATAACAGGCTGTTTCTTGTTGCCTGTAAAGAGCTGATAAAACAAGAAAAATTTACATAAGAGTTTCTGGTTCAGTGATGGTGTATTTTTTTTTTCAATGTTATATAGCTTGCATAAGAATAATATCAGAGAATAAACACCATGTTAAATACAACACAAGAGTTAGAAACTAATGCAACTTTTAAATTAACAAGGCTCATAAAAAGTTAAGTTGTCAGATGGTCTGGCATAAAAAGCCGTGTTCAATGCATTTATGCAATTAAAGGACAAGCTTTCATACGAAAACCCTTCCATCTGAACACTTAAAGCAACTCCATTATTTAGAAAGCAAAGTTTATTGACAGACTCACAATATTTCTTGTGTCGATTCCCAAGGAGCACAAAAGCTTTTTGTTGCTATGGGAGCCACCCCACTGGTATCTCAGTCCATATGCATCGTGGATATCCTGCAGCTCTGTCCACACATCCATCAGTTCCCTACACAACCCATCATAAATCAAGTTATCAACAGGAATAACAGCTAAGCAGCCTCGAATATTTATTTTGTTTTTAATGCAAGTGACTTATTATATACATTCCAGTTAAAACTTATGCCCAAGCACAACACCCATGGGAACTAAAACTGCACTGTGCTCAGTCAATTGTAGTACATATTTGCTATTAAAAAATAATGCTCACAGCAGACAGGACAAAGCCTACTTAGACTTCATCATCACATGAATAAATATAGCAATTTACATCAAGTGTAACTAATAAGACATATTCTGATTAATTCAGAGACATGACTTAAAAAAAGATGACGTGCTGCTGACTAAGTTGATATGCTAAGTGGTATATGGTATATACGCCTGGTATAAACAGTTCTGCTGGATAGCTAATTCTTACTCAATATTTCTTCAGAACGTTTGAAGCAGACATTTCATTTTGAATTAATACCATGTGTTTTTAATTCCCAAGGAGGTCACATTTCTACTTAATTTTAAGTTTGTTGCACTGTGGCTTCTTACCCAGTTTGTGCTAAGTTCTCCTCAGTTGTCATCTGCTTTACACCAGCTTCCAACAAACAATTCAAGGAACTTATTTCTTCTTCAATTTCAAGAACAGGCATGGAAGGAAAACAGATTTCAAATATTCGTTCCAGACGACTTAGTAATGTTGTCTATATCAAAGAGAAAAATATCTATGTCAAGTTTAATTAACTACTTTAAAATGATAAAAATAAGTTAAGATGGAAAACAATACATAGTTGATACAAAATTTCACTTACCATGAAAATCTGTAACTGACAGAAGATCACATTATTTTTTTTTATAAGCCCCAAATATAGGCTACTAGCTACTGAGAAACGGTACCAGTCCTGCCCTCTGCAAAGTGAGTTCTTACAGAAGAGTTCAGAATTGTTCTTACTGGAGTCACTCTGCACATCTTTTCTGCTACTTTAGAACAATGGGCACAAAGCTACATTTACTTGAAATGCATTAGTCTCCAATCCTACACACTCCAGGGTTTTACCGAACACTTTCTTTTTGCTAGCTTGGTATTCAACATTATCTGAAATATGAACTGAAAAAAAAAATTCAAATACTGACAACGGACTTCAATCCAAAATTGAGATAAAACATTGATTCAGGAGACAGCTCCATTTCTTACAAGATGCATGCAGTTAAATGTCTTATAAAACTTATCCTGGTGTGCTTCCTTCTCATGGTATAATCGTAACTTTGAAAATGCTAATGAAAAACTACTTATAGTCCAAAAACTGCGTGCTTCCTAAAAAATGGTTAGTATCAATGATGTAGGAAAACTATAAACTTCAGCATCACGTGCTACAGTTCAAGTGTCAGGCATAATTGCAGAAGAGCCAATACTAAAGCATTTAAATATATGGTTTGTCATCAAGTATTAGTGAGATTTGTTTTGTGCTTCTCCAGACAAAAATAAAACAAAGAAAAATAATTACTTAATGTCTTTATTACTTGCCCTAAACCCTATTAGTGTGTTTTTACACATTAGAGTCTGTTTAATTTAAAAATAATTACTTTCCTCCAAGCACTTTCCCTTTCCTCCCACTCATGATTCAGACACTTGATGCTGAATGCTGTGATCTTGCAGGGGTTAAAAGCCAACCTTGAGAATGTTTCTATCCTAGCTAAATACCTTAAACAACAAAAAATTCCCACTATGTTTTATTTTAGCTGCAAAAGCCAGCTACATAGCAGCATGGTTTGCATAACCACAACTTTATCAATGTTACTCCTGTCGGACTTTCTTTCTGCTGCCTTACATTAAAAACTCACAGCAAAAGTATGTAAATACAAATACTCAGAAGTTTTTTGCGGGAGGGCTACAGATCTATAATCCACAGTTTCGAGAAACTAGGCAGGATTTCCTGCTTCTCACAGTAGCTGCAACCACGTCTTGAAGTCACCACCAGTTCAGTGTCCCTTGGGAGAAAGGAAATTTCAGCATCTGAGGAAGGCAGACAAGGTTTTTAAGTTTCATAACGCAGCAAATGTCTCCTGCATTTCTCTCCACCGGAGTCACGATCACTGCTGCTGGGTAGGATAAGGTCTCAGCAATATCAAGAGCCCATATTGGTACTACCAGTTTCCAGGCATTTTAATTTCACAGCATGCACCACAGAACACCCCAATCCTTGCTATTTTGTCCTCAGCAGTTGGACTTTAATATTAAAGTAATAAAAAACCCCAAACTCTCAAACAATCTCATGCCCCTGTCAAACACCACCAAAACAATCTCTTTTTTGGGACAGGACTGCCTAGTTATTCTCTTATATTTCTACCTCTTCTTTGTTATATTTCCACACAGGCACAGAATTCCAACTTTATTATAGCTCTATGAACTCTCTCAGACCAACATCAGATATACCATACATTCACCCCTCCAGTTCAATCCATTATCACCAGGTAACTGGCAAGCTCTTAACATCTACTAAGAAGTACCAAGTGCAAGGTATGCTCATAAAAATGAAATTAAAGCCTTTTCCTTTAATGTACTTGTTTTTAACAGCAGCACCTGAATCCCTCTTCTTGCTAGGAGGAGACACAAGCCTGCACAAAAGGAGCACTTCTTGCTTCTACTTTGGTTTTCCTCAACAGCCACCCTTCCCAAGCTCTGCTGCACCCAACAGTTCTAACATCAGCCTTTCTACTCAGGAAATGGAAAAAAAGCTGTGTAGGCGAAAATCCCACAAGCATCCCACAGTGTGTGCTAGTATAGCTATGCCAGCAGAGCCCTCCCATGGAGACACAGCATATTCCAGCAGCAATGCTGAATTTACAAACATAAATGGCAGACAGAGGCTTTTTTGTTACAAATGAAATTATTTAAGAGAAGCAAGGCAGGTAGGTGAAAGTTATGTATTTGAATTAGGCTAGCCTATATCACTGGGACAAACTTTAATGCACCAGAATCTCTGTTTCACAATTATAGTTACCTACATTTCTCTTGAATTTTTATCTGAAAATTTGCTGTCTCTCATCTAAATTAAGTAACCTACTGACCAGGTACATCAGCAAACATAACACAGGAAACAACACAGAAGCAAACGCCACGTTATCAGATTATCTTGATTCCATACTATAGTCAGGGTGATAAGTAGAGAATTGTGAACCAAATCTGTTTGGTCTATTCCTCCAATTCAGCCACTAACCACAAAAAGCAGGAAAATTAACTTGCTTAGAACATCAGCTCTGCAGTTTTGCTACCTGTGAAAGAAATCCCCAACACCAGGATCAGTTATTTAATGCAAAGCATGTCAAAATGCTATCACTGTTATACTACCTAATAAAGGACCTGAATCATGCAGCATGCCTGACTCACTTTTTAATGTTTTCCTCTTCATTACCTTGCCTGTATATTCTGACCATAATGAGTCATGTTCTACAGTATATTTTTCCTTTTAATCCTCTGGTAATGCCCAATCATTTTGACCAGACTGTAAGTTACAATATTTGTCACATTACTTGTAGGCTGTTTTTTGTTTGTTGATCAGAACTATGACACTAATTCACATTTTTACGAAGTAAAACTAAACAGTATCCCAGATTCTAGCCTAGTGTTTCAGCATACAAAAGCATGCTTTGCTTAAGTTCTAAAACTTAACTTTGCCTACAATGTATGAATTGCCCTCATCTTACATGAACAGGTGATGTTTTTTCATTTCTGTCATAAATGCAGGAACACACAACCCCATCAAAAAGAGGCAAATGAAAGGCACGCATCATGAAAACAGCATGGCATCACGTTTCTTGAAAAGAATCAACATCTGAGAACATGCTAGTGACTAAGAATATACTTGCTTAGGTAACAAAAGAATTAACAAAAAGTCTCCAAGAACCAAGTAGCACCTCAGTCAGCACCAAATTTCAAATCTGAGCTTAAGAATTGTGCCAAAATTTCAGGAACAGTTTATTTATAGCCTTCTTTACACTTCCCTCATTCTTTTCTGTATTTCCAGAAATGCTCAGCCCTTATTTATATATGACAGAAGAATGGTTTCCATAGCAAGCCGAGTAATTAATTCTATGTGTGCAAATGGACACAGGGATGAGCATACAAATAGACATCTCCCAGGCAGTGGCACTGTCCCTAAAGAAAGCAGCTGAACTTGTTCTTCTGATTGGTAACAAAATCTTGTGGTCACAGTCCCCAAGTATAAAGGGTATCACCAGGATTTGGGAATTAGTGGAAATGTCAGTCTTCTGCAAACCTTAATCTATTGTTAGAACAAAATGGACTGTTAGAAAGTATTACTTCTGTCATATACAGTAGTGTCTTGTCTTTAAGGATAAAATATTCTGGTGAGGGGAAGACACAAAAGAAAGACTTTTTTTCCACTTCTCCTGTTATTAAATATATTTGATAGCCAAGTGTTCTGCAATGTCATTTGAGAAGAGTAATTCTTAAAGGCATGTACAGAAGATGTGAAAGGCTATGGCTGGCATTCTAAAAACTAACCACGAATCTCCAAACAGCAAACAACTCAAAGCTCCACAGTTTCTGGGAAAGTATAAAAGTTTTTGACAAACACCACAGTAATCATCATCTGAAACAACAAAAGCATCACAGATGTAACAGACTTTCAACTGAGAATGATAACCACAGGATTAGAGTTTATCTCCTTGGCTTAAACAGGGGGCAAGGTCCAGCCCTCAGAGCTGAAAGGCCAAAGCACTTACTTTGCAGAATTTGTTTTTCTCTTCTTCTCTACCACGAGATGATAGAATCAAACTCCTTCAACACAGCAAATCTACTCTGTCCTCCAGCACACTCAATCCTCCCCAGCCTCCTCCACGTTGAATTCAGTGAGAGATCACTGCCTCTCTTGAGAGCTATGAAAAGGTGATATTAAAGCTTGCCGTGGAGACTACATACTTGGACCACACACACAACAGGAACAGTTGATACGAATCAAAGCTTTCACCCTATCACTGCTGTAAAGGTCTTCTGGGTGAAGTTTCAGGCAACTCTGTGTGCAAGGATGGAAAAATATCTTCTTGCTTCTGTCCAGTCCCAGTCCCACACAAGCTGCAGAGCAGACACAAAAGCTCACCCTGTGAACCTCTCCTCATGCTAGAAACTCAAGAGTGGAGTGGCACTTTGTCCCTTCCTCACTCCCTTCCATAAGGACAGCCCCACTCCTCAATGCAATCCCTTAATTCCTCCATCCCACTCCTGTTTACAGCCTGCAGCATCTCTGCTTTGGCAGCCTTCAGAGATGCTTTAAGAAGCAAGAAACTGAAAAAGCCAAGGTCACCTCCAACCCTCCCTCTCCTGCTGCCAGTAAAACAGGCTATGAAGGGAGCAGCACTCAAGCACAGGATTGCTTGCATCTACTGAACTCCAAACTACGAGACCTAGGAATAACAAAAACCAGTGTAACAGTTAAATTACTGTGAATATTTAGACATTCAAGTCTTATCTCATAGAAAAACATAAGAAAGGAGACAGAAATGAGTATATGAAGGATCCAAGATACTAAAAGTATAATTTAGGAAAGGAATAAAGTCCATATGGACATGATCAGCTTCTAGTTAGAATTCAGAAGCTGAGCGAAGGCTCTCAAAAGACACCAGACCAAAACTCACTGGCCAGAAGCCAAGAAGAGAAGCTGATTAACCTGACAGATTTTATTTATTTATTTTAAATCATGAACTGACAGCTCTGGAGAGTGCCTAGCACAGGGATTTATGACCATTTTAACAAAATAAAGCAGAGGTTAAATGAGAAACTCCCTTTGCTGGGTTTTCTAACAACCAAAACATTTTCCAGCAACACCTTTGTTTGTGTGGAGCTAAGTCAGCATATGCTCCAGTACCTTCAGCACATGTGGGGTTTGGGGGTTTCTTTTGTTTAGCTGGGGATTTTGGGGTTGTTGGGGTTTTTTTTGTTTTTTTTTAATTTAAGAGCAAAACTACACGACCGTGCAGTTAAGACAGGAAAGTTGAGAAGCTACTTCAGTGGGTGCAACTCACCCTGGGGAACACACTAATCCGCTTCAGTGGGTCTCAAAATCTTTTAGGCTCAAGCATGAAGAAGCAAATCTGATTGATTAACTAAATGTGCATAACTACCAAGTACCTAGTTAAATGTGCGCATGTTTTTCTTTGGAAAAGTTTAAAGATTGCTTAAACAAAGAATTAGTCTGCCTTCCACACATCAGCAATTTATTTCTTTCTCTGATGTGAGAACAGAACACCTCCCAAGATGTAATAAGGGAAGCCGCAGGCAGAAAGACCGAGTAAAGAGGAAAAGCAAAGCTTACAAAGACACTAGTTTAACTTCTCATGATAGAAATATGATGTCCTTTCACCCTTTCTTCCTTCCCCCCCTTCTTCCTTCCCCCCCAAAAAACCAGTTACATTTATGATGATGACATAAGTTTCTCAAAGGTAAAAACCCAAATTGTTTCATTTTTATTCCTGCAGGCAATTTATAACAGATACACCACTCCTAAACCAGTATTTACAAGCCAGCAAGAGGATACTATATAGATACAATCAAGTATGATGCCAAAACAGCTAAAAATCCTCACCAACAAGAAATGAAAAGTAAAAATTTTTACAATAAAGAGTTGTGAGAAGGCAGTTCCCAAAAAAACCCCATTTTTAAACAGCAACTATATAGATCTTGAGCTCAGCTGCAAAGCAAACTTGAAACTTTAGTAGCTTGAGAAAGAAGAACAAGACTTCTGTGGTCTTTTCACTGCTTGATACTACTTACAAACCACAGGGACTTCCAGTGTAGAAATAGGAAATCATCATCTCTCTCTTTGCTGGAAGGCTCATGCATTTGTTGTCCCTCAATCAAACAGCATTAAATCTTGCATGTTCCATGCAAACTGAAGGGTAACATTCGTTTAGCTAAACTGCATAAAACTTACTTCCAATTTCACTCATGTTGTTATTATTTACTAGTACCATATCAACTTTTCAATCAGGCTCTGACAGGAAGTATTGTAAATGAAACTTAAGAGTACAAAATGGAAAATTTTGTTCTGTGATATACAAACAAAAGATACTAACCCAACCCCTCCTAAACTATTTTCTTCTGTAATATCCCCTTAGCCAGCCTGTTCTGAAATAAAGCAATTATGGACTACATTTACTGGCCTGTTTTCCACTGTTATTCCACTATGTAAATGTAAAAATTGTGCTATGGACTTCAAAAAACAAACCAATCCCTTTCCAGACACAGATGTATACACTTCAAGTTGTTACCCAACTGCCTGAACTTCATTTAGCCAACACTATCTTAATTTATCTTAGTGAACTAGGAGGCTGAGGTCTTTCTGGTCAATTCCTTTTCCAAGAGGATAACTCTATTCATTGCCAAAACCAAAGCACTCTCTCACTGACAGCAATCCAGGGTTTTCTTTGTCTCAATGCATGTGTGTGGCTTAGTAACTGTATATCACCCACATTGATTAATCTGAAGAGGTAGAATCTGTGAGCATAGGCTCTATAATAAGCAAAAGATCTTAAAACCGACTTTGAGTACTGCTCAAGTTTCTCCTCCTCTCTTCCCAGAATTCATTACTTTCAGCTAAATCATGTAAGATTCTTGGACTTCCAACCAAGCCATTATTCACCTCCTCCTCCTCCTCCTCCGGAGATGCCTATACTCCTTGAACACAGTCCTATTACCTACTCATAATTACCATCAGTAATAACTGCTCTTGTGCTTTGCTGCCTAAGTCCTACACATAGTCTTAATGCACAATTCAGCAGAGTAACCCCCTCAACTGACTAATGTTCATGGAAAAAGCTGGGCTATGAGCCTTATTTATCTTCTAAACATAACTTAGCAGTGAGATATGAGATCACAGAAAGGGGATTAATACATATGGCACAGTGCAGGTTTGCTCAAAACTTGTTAGATCAACCAATTCACCCACTGCTACACCCTCAATCAGTTTTAATGAACACAAAAGTACATTTCAAATACCAACCTGCAGCTGTATTGAAACCAAATATAAAACCTTTCATCTGAAGACATTAAATGATTAAGGTATATGGTGGCACTAGTATGGTTTAAAATAACAGTTTGTGTGCCTGTGTTCATAAGTCTTTGAAACTGTAACTTTTCCTAAGGGATTACAAAGTCTTCCAGTAACTCTAACTCAATACCATACACCATGTGCTTGTTGTTCTCCCCTCTACGCAATCCTATTGAGTAGAAGTGGTAGCATGCTACAAATCCTACATTTTAGACCATTGGCAGGATTCTGAAAGTCTCAGATAAAAGGCAAAGGAGAAAAGACCATGTTCTTTTTGCCACCGCATGCCATCATTTTTCTTCTTGTCATTTTTTCCTATTTTCCTGTCATCGTTTTCTTGTCAACGCATTTTTGTAAATTTTCTTTTTCAATTTTCCCCATCACTTTTTTTAGCCATCATCTTTTTGCAGTCATTTCTTCCCCCTTTTTTCTGTTGTTGTGGCCCCCCTTTCTTCTTGTAATCATTTCCGTTTACATTCTTCCTTTATATTTTGTAAGACAATCCTGGTTTAGTTGAATTCAAGCAAAGTCTAAGTTTGAATTACCCATTATACCAAATCCACAATCTTTAAACCAGTTGGCCTGAGGCATACCTTGCTATCAAGACTACAGGCAGAAAGCACAAAATTTTGCTCTGCCTCCACACCTAGAATACACAAACTAAGGTAACAGAAAGGAAAACATGCAGACACCACTAGCAAGGGAAACTGAGCTACTGGTAACTAACTTCCCTTTTATGCTGCATTCTGGATGTATGAAAATGGCTGTATACATCCTTACTACTTTTAAACAATAATGTGGCTGCCTAAGTCTACAAAAGTAGAAAACAGAAAAGATTTATTTTTATCTTTTTGTTTAGGCACCACTCAAATTTGTTTCAGTACCACACTACAGTGACTCTCCTAGCCTCAATATTACATATCAAGTATACTGTACCTTGTAAATGATCCCGGCCTACATTTAGCCTTAGCCAAGGTCTCAATTTTCACATTTATCTCAAGTGTCTAACTCAAGCCATATTTCTCATGCCTTGCACAGCCTATTCCCTTTAAGTTGCTGTCACAAGTGCTTCTAAGACCTGACAGCAATACATTCATGCAAGTGATTGACTTCTCCCTATCCTTCTTTGGTCAGGGTATTTTGTTTGCTTACCTCTACCTAGCTTTTATTTTGCATGCATGTCTTTCTGCTTTTGCCTCAAACAGCACCAGAACTCAATTTTAATACACAGGAAAGAGAAGATCAGTAAATATTTTAAAAAGCTGTGTTGTGGTTTGACCTCAGTGACATCCTCTGAAGCAAAAGTAAGGAAGCCAAT
Source organism: Piaya cayana (assembly GCA_013389865.1). Lineage (NCBI taxonomy): Eukaryota > Metazoa > Chordata > Aves > Cuculiformes > Coccyzidae > Piaya > Piaya cayana. Next base: position 319,826 of record WAAB01007954.1, read on the forward strand.
CAAAATGAGAGTTTAATTTTATTAAGATTCTGCACTGAAAGTACTAGGACTGTCTGATGGCTCATGTTGACTCAGATAATCTCAATTATTCTAACTGCAGCTTACTCAATGGATTAAAAATATGATTACTGCTGAAAAGTAAAAGAAAGCATTTTTTTATTAAATATAAAAAGGATTCAATAGATCCTTCCAAAACTTAAAGTGTTTACAGAATACAAAGCGAGTTTAATAAACTTGTAAATACTGTTTTAAGAGTTAACTGAAAAAAAACCCCAACCCAAAAAATAGCAAGTAGCAGTCATTGCAAGGCTAAAGAAACTATTGCAACAGAGAAAACACATCCAGCTCAACTTCCTCTGCGGCTTGTGTAAAACATTCTTCCAGTTGTACTTCCACACTGCCAGGGCAGGCAGAACATCACATTATATCCAGTCACAAAGAGAAGGAATGGAAAAAAAAAAAGTGTCTTAAAACTTGCTTTGCTATCTAAAACTTCCACATGACTTCATGACAGATCACTGAAGAACTTGGAGCATAACTTGGCTTTTATCATCAGTTAAAGTAGCCTGGGGTGGGGGGGAATTACAGAACCCTGAAGGTTCTGTTTTATAAACATCTGCATTCAGAAGTGTTTTCTACTGAAACTCCATCATAGAATTATGGAGTGGTAAAAATAAGTATTTGAAAGCTTCAGACTACCCCTCAATAGCATGATTAACTAGAAAAATGCATACTTTACTAGAACCATCTCCCTACCCCAATCCTTTGTCAGATTCTAGACAGTCTTTCAAATGGCAACAGGAGCAATTTAGATTAATTGCACTAATGACCTTAGCTCTCTACAGTTGTATGGGTGAATGACCAACAGAAGTGGCAACAACAGATTTGTGCTTTCAGCTTGAGAAATGGATCCACACATGCAGATGATGAAGAACAAGGTTTTGCACAGGCACAAATATCCACCTGCAGGTTCAATTCAGTTCTTTTTGGCTCATGAAACCACTTGGAAATTTGCCATGGCAGTCACTGCACAAAACAGGAAGAAGGAAGTGTCAGGAGCTGAGGCTCACGCCTTTCAGTATGACAAGAAATCAGCACCAAGCCCCAAAAGCTTCACTCCTTTTGCTGATGCTTGCAAAGCTCCAGCTGGCACAGACTTCTTCTGAAAAGCCATTTAATCCAGCACTGGTAGGAAACGGGAAGTGGCAGGGCTGTCATCAAGCCTACGCAAGGTCCTGGAAGAAGGGACTTACCTCATTTCCTTTTATTGCCAGAGAAGATCCAAACCTTTTAGACACACATTACCACTAACACCCTTTATTGCTGGTGTTGCTGCATGCTTCAGAAAGACAGAGTATACTCTAAACCACTCACATGGGATGACATGATTCAAAAGTAGCATCAAAACCAATTTGAAACTCAAATTGTTGTTCTGAATTTTATTAAAGTAATATTAAAAAATTATCTATGTATAAACAGGCACAGATGTCCACTGACTCGTAAAAGACCTAGTGACGAAATTTATAGGAATCAGTAATCTCATCTTCCAGCTGCACCACTGTTTCATGAAAAGGTAACATTGAGTGCCCCCCAAAAGGCAGTAATCTTATGAGGTAAAGGAAGAATTATCACAGTTTCCAAAATGTTTATGATCACTTATTGCTTTACCAGTTTATGTGAAGGACCACTACAATCATCAAAACAAACGCATACAAGTTCCAGCATACCCTGCCTGGTTTTCTGTGGAAAGTAACACTGAAAAAGACAAGAGGCAAACACAGCGTACTATTTAATACCAGCCTGTCTCACCCACCAAATTAAATCTCTCCCACAAGACAAACAAGGACTATCCAAACATTTGCTGTATGCAGAAGCAGGAACCAGGAACTGCTATATGCACAAGAGCAGAACACTGAACACACATAACCAAAATCATCCTTACCTGAACTGAAGGTGCTGGCTCTTGAGATTGCTTACTGGTAGTTCCTTGAGAAGATGCTAAAGCAAAACTGTCAGTCTTGTGCAATACTGGACTATCAATCCTGGCAGATACATCTGTCCTATGTGACTGCCACGTCTCTTTTCTGTGATGAGATTCACCAGCTTGTTCATCTCCAAAGGCAGCCCAAGAATAGCCATCTTTTTGTTCATCTTCAAAAGCATTCCAGTCTGTAGCCTGGTTACAACCTGCTGAACTGAAGTCTGCAAAATCGTCAGAGTCCGGAAAAGTAACACTCTCATCTTGAGGTTTTGGCACTGAATCAAAGTCTCCAAATTCACTATCATCACCCCTTTCTACCTCAGTAGTATGCTGGAAGTCTACAGCTGACATTTTACTGGTAGTATCACATTCTAAAGTGTCAGCAGTCTGATTTAGTTCAGCTTGATCCAAGCTTGTTGGCTGCAGAGAAACAGTACTTGTGTCCCTGAATTCACCGAAATCGTCATTAGGTTCACTAATAAGTCCAGGCTGTTCGGAAGTTCCTTCTGAATCTAGAGCATTTACTGATTTCTGAGCATTAATGAAGGTGGAAGATGTACTGCTGACTGAACCAAAATCACCAAAATCATCATCTTGTGTGTCACTGCAAGCCACAACTTCAGCACTACTTGCACCATTCTTGTGATCTTCAGAATCACCCAATTTTTCTCCTGTACGATCACCTTTGATGTCCTCTGCTCCTGAAGAGTCATCAGGCCTAGCAAAATCTTTGGCATTTTCTGTGCCATGTTGTCTTTTCCTCCCACCGTGTTCTCCATTTTCAGTAGTGCATATTGAACTTCCAGTTGTTTGAGATATACTAGAAATGGCAAATTCATTATCTTCCAGTGCTGAAGGACCCTGTTCACAACTAATTTCTGAAATGCAAACCTTTTCTTCAATACAAGTTACTCTGTTTATTCTGTTATTCTCCTGAATGCTCAGAGAGTCCCTTTCATTAAGAACACTGAATATTGTAGGTCCTGTTCCCTCCAAATGGATTGTTTTATTGTTTGAGAATGTGGCAAAATCTGCAAAGTCTTCACCTGAGCTAGGCATTGAGTTCAAATTTTGCTCAGTACTATGGATGATAACAGTTTTCAATCCCTTTGAGTCACCAATACTGTCTAGATCTTCTGTTCCCTGAGGATTTACAGGTTCTGATGCCGCAAATCCATTTGTTAGAATCTCTAGACATGGAAGTTTCTCACCATTACAAGCATCTATTTGCTCACCCTTGCTCTCAACTGCTATACCAGTTCTAACCACATGAGAGGAAAAACACTCTGAATTCCCAGTGTCATCTCTTTGTTCCCCTCTTTTGTTTACATCATCTAAAGCAGTACTTGAAGTTCTAAACTTACTTTCTTTGCTGGTACTAGTAGCTGATGTATCAGAAAGTTCCTTAGTAAGAGTTGGAAGCTCTGCAATGCAGTCTTTAACATTTTTAACAGATGTGAAAGTTGCAATGCTAGCTACATTGTCAGAATAATCATGAAGTGGGATGAAATGATTTGTGGCTATAAACTCTTCCTTTGGATGACTGTACTCAGGTGTATCAAAATCAGCAAAAGCCACACCAGCAGTGCTTACACCAGAAAATCCTCCAAATTCTCCAAATTCATCTTCTTCACCATCATCAGCTCCATTGTCTAGTGGTGGAGGGGATGAGGAGTACATTCGAATAATATCCGGTTCCATTGTTTACTTCCACTTCAAAGTTAATGTATTTCTATAACAAAAAAAGAAAGCGTGTTAAATTCGGCTAACTTCTGTCATTTTTTTAAACGTTTATAATTTCACATTTCATTTTAAAGTGTGCGTGTACGGGTCAATGTCAACATTACTTCCCAATGCTTCCCAAACACATTTTCTACTCAATTCTTCTGTTTTAGAAGTCACAGAGAATCTCCTGGGAACAGTTCAAGTCTCTTGTGAAGTACTGTATGACCATATTCTCAGCAGACAGTGCTAAAATGCCAGAACACAAAACACATTTGTCTTGAGCTATTGTGCAACAAATGGACACAACTAATACCAATTTTAACCCATCAGGTCTCTACCTTCTGTCACCAGCAATTCATAGAACAGTCAGCAACCCTGGTCCATCTTTTCCCATGTTCATTTGTGTGCTCAGCTGGCTTTGTGACAGAAATTAAAGCACTTGATAAACTATGTCACAACAGTCATGTATATAGGACACCTTACGTAGCATCAAAGACTTCGAAAAATATTCCCAGAAGCTTAGAAATGATGAAGGAGTAGAGGAAGGAACAGTTGGTTTAATTGCTAGCTATGATACACCACCCTACTGTTTAGGTTTCTCTCTAGTTCACAGGTTTCCATTAGGTTTTCTCATTCTCTGGATTTCATAACTGCGAGCCCATGTGCAGTGTCTTCACAGCTGCTGCTGCCAGCCTGCTTTTGTCTCACAAACCCTGCCAGCTGGGAGATGCCACTATGAACACCAGCAAAGCCCAGCACATAAGAAACTTTTCCAAAACTTATTCTTAAAAGCAGAACAGAGCAAGATTATCCATAAAATATTTAAATGTTAATCACTAAGTCAGAGAGGAAAAAAAAAGAAAAAAGAAAGTATTATCATGGTCTAGACAGAAACAGATGAAGGACTCCACCTTAACAAATGCAAACCTTAATGCAAACCATTACAGTAAAAAACAAGGTATGGATGGAAAATTTCCTTTCCTAAAGAGTGATCTTTATTTTTTCAACATTGTATGTAGTTAGTGAAGCAGTAAATACTAGTATTTATAGATTCACAATTGTACTCACCGCTTCACTAGTTCAAATCTCGGAGCCCTGAAAGGCAGAGTTACAACCAACCTCTTCAAACGACACTCGTCGTTAATAAACTGTAACAATATATTAAACATTACCTACAGAAAAAGAGTGGAAACAATCCACACATATTAGCAAATATTTGCATTTCTAACAACCAGAATAAGTGCAGGCTTTACAATACCAGTTCTAAAAACACAGATCAAACATGATCCTTAACTCCAAAAACTTTAGCAAACAACTTTGCACATGCACCTAAACAGAGTATTGCAACAACAAAACTCTGCAGTTCTTCTTGAGCACAACATACCACAGCACTTGAGCTAAACAACTCTTGCTATTTGTCAAGAACACCTGGCATCTTTAAGGTGACTAACATACCTACGGGTTTCTTTAAAAGGGTATTTTGCTGTTATAAAGAAGATTATACTAACCAGATGAAACCATGAAGTAATTTGTAACATCACATGCAAACTGAAGAAGACTGCAAAAGAATTTTGTTCAGAGTAAAGAAGTTGTCAACAAGCTCCCACGTACGCTTACTCAGCACCAGCTGCTTAATGAGGTATTTGAGAGAAGAGCTTCATTCTCTTATCTCAGAGGTTCCTTCTCTCAAAACCATGTCTGTCAAAGCATGACCTGGAGTTCCAAACAAGATTATTCCAACTTGCTTACCTTCTAAACTCCCCAGTTTTCAATCCACTAAATACAGTATAAGCTTTTATTCCTTGTAACTATCAGAGAAACCAGTCCTCCTTGATATTCAAATTTCCAACATCTACTGCAGTCAACCATCAGCACTAAGAAAAACCCAGACTACAATTGCTTTCTGAATGCTTTGCAGCAGATGAACATCCATATGCTGTACAGGAAGATATGCCCCAGTAGATGGAAGAGCTGGATGTTCTTTTGGAGAAAGAGAGACCAGCTAGATATTGGCATATATTAGCTGTGCTTGCCTCAGGACACTATCTTGGGCATACCACTGTTTACAGCTATAGGGGAGTCAGTTAAACAGTGAATGGCATTATGCCTGGAATTCATGACTCCTTGGCCATGAATCAGTAGCTCTTTAGTAACATATGACATTTATGAGAAAGGACAGAGAAAATGGTATCAATAGGGACAGGACTCACTCTCCCCGCACCGCCCTCACCCTCCGATTCCTGGAAAGGAAAAAGATTTATTGGTTTCTTTTTTCAAATAAAAACAGAGGGTTTGCTTGGTTATAACAAATCATCAATTGTAACTATATTTGTATTCACAAGTCTCCAGATGAATCTCAGTAGACAGTAAGATAAAATTATTATTAAACCTCCTGAAATTTAACAAGATTTGCTACACCCATTTGGAAAACTCAATTGACACTAATCTTATCATCTTAACCCATGTCACAAAAGCTGAACAGCCGTAAAGGCAAGAAATTATTTCTTGAAACAAAAATCCCTCAACAGTATTTTCAGGACAGCATTGATTGGAAATAAACCTTCATCATCCCAGAAATAAAAAAAATACGAACAACTAAATAGCTGGAAAGAAGGAAGGAGAAATCAAGAGTCCTACAAAATGCACCTCTGATTGGCTTCTAGGGAATAATACTAGACGGCGAGATAAGCAGTTCCGTGACCAAGACCAAATACTGTGATTGAAGCCACTGAAACCTCAACAGTAATTTTATCACATGATTAGATGTTTTATTCTCCATTAGGTAGAGATGTGTACAAGTCCCGTAAAACACACCCCTAAAGCCCTTGGGAAAAAAAAGATTTTAAAACTTTTCTACAGAATGCTGATTTACATTGGAAAGAAAAACCTAAAGAAATTTGAAGCTGAAACCCAAATAAAACCCATGAATATTTCAATTACTCTCAAACATACTGTCTATAAAATACTACATGCTTGAGAAAGCCAAATGCTTGCATGCAGACAGGAGTTAAAGCGAGCAAGTTAATACATTTGGTTTTGAAACGAAGACTTCTGAAGTCCACAAGACCCACCTTTGAAGACTTCCGCACAGTACAAGTAATAAAAATCAAGTTTAATTAAAAAGCACCATACTATACATAAAGTAATTCCACATGGATACAGATCAGTTTTAAATTATTTTGTTCTAAACAGTTTTGGAATCATTAAGCCATTTGTATTCAAGTAAAAAGTAGACTAAATCTATGTAGACTAACCTTTCCTCTCCCAGATATTGTTATGTTATGAAAAACCATAAGAAGAGGAAAGCTGAAGATAGAAGCAACCTCAAACATGTTTCCAGCCAGCAAATACATGAACTTAGTCCTATACACAGAGAATGACATTAACATAGTTTTGCTGGTTCAGTAATAAAGCAAATCCACATTGTGCTCCTACAGCCTGAAGTATTCTGAAACCTTGGAAAGTACTTTGATCAGATGCTACTCTTCTGCTTGACTAAGAAGCACCACCAGCTCAATGGTCTCTAAATTATCACAGCTTTGTGAATCGGAAACAGATATAAGAGGATGCTGATGAGGTTCCTGATTTACAATTATATAGGTCAATAGTATTTAAACTAAATAAAAAAACTGCAGTCATCATGACTCAGACTAAGCAACGAAAACTAACTAAAAAGGTTGGGTTTACTTTACTGTATCTCAAAGACACAGACTTTTGAGACTTTGGTGTCTCAAAGACACCATGATGAATCAGAGGCCTTAAAAAAAAAATCTTCTGAACTTTCCATTAAACAGAAATGTTATCCATATGTTTCACCATAAACATACTTTTTCTGTTTTATTTTTAGGCTTTCTCAGATTTATAACCTTGTATAAATTAGTTTTCCCTTGAGATATCTGAAATATATTCATCTCTGAATTAGTAAGTAATCCATCACTTTGCATCAGAGAATCTCATGTAAGAAATAATAAAAAAAATTTAACCTGCACTGGATATACTTCCATATATCATCCATCATAACAACCATAGTCATATTTTTTGTGGACAATGTACTGTATTATCATCTTAACCTCAGCTAAAAATAAATCACAAAAGAGTTTAAAAAATCCCTAGGGGAAAAGATGATCTAAAAAAACCTCCGAGATCCAGCATTCAGAAAACAAAATTAATAACTGGAGAGCAGCAAGCATCACAGTCAAAGGGAATTTACCTAAAAGACTCCTTTTCTTCCCAGCTGACTTGAAAAATGGGAGGCAAGGAACATGAATGGTACAGGACAAACACAGGACAAAGCTAACATGAAGCAGACTGCTAAAGCCCATGCAAATATGTAGGAAGTATGTCTGGCCATCTAAAAACTCCCTCTCCTGCTATTTCTGCCACAGAGAAAAAAAATCCTTCAATTTTTCATTTCAAAGCACTTTTAAAGTGTCACAGGGATCATTTACACAGCAGCAAGCCAGTAGCACAATAGTCTGCTCCAGATTTGTTTCAATAACTGTTGCCAAAACAGGATCTGCAAGGAACATCAATTGTGCATTTAAAAATCTGATCACAGGTTTGGTTGTCTACCATGTTTAATCATTTCAACCCATAAGAACCAGCTGCATAAACAATTGCATGGACCTGTGTAATTTTCTTCTTTAATGTCGGCTATTTCTGATGATATTACAGCTGCATTTAAAAGCCAAAGCTAAGGAGCTTCATAATGTATGAAACTGTACTATATGAGTGTGAGACTGTTATGTCAACACAATTTATTTGTTGTTCACAGAACTCTACAGTAACATGCTCAAAGTGAAACAGAAGGAGAAAAGTCATACCAGTATTTTTCAGAACACTATTGTAAGGATTCTGCTCTGAGGGAAATTAAAAGAGTTGTTACTTGCACATTGAGTAGCTATTACCACAATTTGTAGCATGCAACAGCCCAGATTTCTGGCAGCAGACTCTACACCTTGGAGCAGAGTATCTGAAGGAGTTCAAGTGCTCACGCTTGGACTGGATTATTTTAGCCATGATCACAGATCTCCATTGATAAGTGTCAGCAAATTTTTCTGAATCATAGTAGTTTATAATAGCAGACTGATGATGGATTTCCATGACATTCCGTGGCCCAACATTTTCCAGAAAAAAAAAAAAATATTAAAAATGTGTTCTCTTTCAGATGCCATTTTCTGCAAACGAATTGTTTTCAAAATAAAACCAAATCAAAAATACCCAGCTGAAAACACTAGTTAACATTCCTGCTTGTGTTTTTATATTCATACTTTGATACTCATTACAAAGGAATTTCAAACTAATTTCAGTATCATAAAAGCAAGACCATTGTTAAAGTCATGCTATAAATGTAATTCCCCAATACACTTGAGGTACATACTGACATTTTACTTTTAAGAAAGAAAAGCACTGCTTATTCATTTGGATAGACTCAATACTGTTACTGCAGCTCTTTCTCTAAATATTTTTCTAAGGTCACAAGCATTTACAGATGTACCTCAAGTTCATTTGAAACACTAAAGAGAGAAAAGAGAAATCATTAATACTGGAAAAGAGCAGTAGTTGACAAGTTTTGAGAGAGCAAGAATTCACAGAAACAAAATGCACACCCTTCTTTTATCTCAAGCTACTAGCTGGGTTTCTAAAACATTTGCTACAAACAAGGGTATCTTATTATTTGATTGCAGTAAACAGGGGACAATACGTGCCTTCCTCATACATGGATCACATCCTTCTTCATTACCTTTTGTAGAATAACAGAAACAGGTCTAACAAAGACATGGCAGCAAAGAGAACCATGGAATTACAACAGACCAAAGCAAGTATAAATATATCTTTCTCTACATATCTTCCAAGGCAAAATTTGAAAGAGCATGTTCAACAAGACATAAAAAATTGGGAGGCCATAAGAGTATCTCTAAAGAAATATTTGAGATATATAAGTTCAAAAGAAGAAACTGCTTATAAAGCAGACTGTTGCCTTTAACTTATGAACATTAGCAAAGCAACAGATAACCTCTCAGCTGTGGGTTATTCTGAAAGCAAAGCTGAGTTAAGCAACCCATCACTGAAAGCACAGTAAAACCAAAATAATCAGATGTGGCATAATCAAGATCTCCATGACAGAAATGACTTTACTGAAATGCTCCACAGTAAATGTCTTGAAGTGGCAAGGAGATGGATTCAAGTCATTAGCTGCTAGTATCTGATCTTCCCAAGAACATTTAACTCTTCTACTGCAAGGTAACTCTTCAAGCAGATATGAAAAATACTGCGGTAAGGTCCAGATTCACGCTTCTCACTACAGAAAAATGTTGGCTTCCAGTAGGAAAAGCTGTCCTCTTCAGTTATAACTTTACCTATTCACTGGCTCACATGAACAATGCAAAAATGGATTTGCAGTCTTTCTGCATCTAAGAACTTATTTCTAGAAGGGTCATTGTAAATGAGGAGAGCCCATCTGTTAAAATTGCATTTCTACAACCCAAATCCACTCCAGAGAGTCAGCACCCAGGCTCAAGTCAGTATGTTCCTAAATTGCTTTAATAAGCTTACTTTTATTTTTGGAATAAGCTACCAGCAAACAAAACACAGCAAGAAAATGTTTACTTCATAAAGCCTCTAAGAAATCAATGTTTTCGATTTTCAATCTAATGCTGTGACAGCCAGCAGGTCCATTACCCAAAGCAGGAGTTTCAGAGCACTTTTTTCACTTGGACATATGAGCTGAGGAAAACAATGTTCTCTAGTTCCAATAAGGCCAATGCATCTAAGCCTTATTTCTCGTTAGCTGATGTTTGGAATTAATCAATCAACAACACTGTACATTACTGTGACTTGAAATAAACACCAAATACACCAGACATCTATTGGAAAATGTTGTATGTAAAACAAACATTAAGGTAACAAAACTCAGACTTCCATGAGGACTCAGGCCCTAATCTCAGGCCTTCCTGTCCTCCCCAGGACAGCAGTTAACACCAGGCAATCCAGCCTCTTGAAGATCCAAAACACTTGGACAGTGCTCCTCCTCTTCTCATCAGTGACAATACAGGAAGACCAAGTTAGGTGGCAGAACCCTGAAATCTTCCTTGAAGTCCTACTTCTTAGATTATATAAAGTAAGCAACCAAACTTACTTTCACTAGCTGTTTCTCCCTATTTCATTTAGGTTTAGCCATGGAATCATGGGAACATTTGAAAAATATGAATCAAAATGTTGTGTTAGTTCACAAAACTCTTTTTAATCAAATAGCAGCATCACTTCTGCCAAACCAAGAGACCAGGTTATATTTATAACTTTACCATAAGCAAAAAAAAAACCCCAACATTTTAACTCTACATCTACTGACTTGCTTTCAAAACCGCAGATAAATCTGTACCTAAATCTGTAAGCAGACAGTGGGGATGATGTTTTAGAACAAGCATGGTTTTAATTCACATAGGCAAAACATATCTGGCTAGGAAAGTCAATCAGGTTTAAAACCTGGCTCTGTGGGAATACAATATTTGTGCCCAATGCATAGCACACAGCCATACAATGTGGAAAAACAGGTATCGTAAGAACACAACTGGGATGTTTTTCTTCTCAAAATTTCTTAAATTCCTTTTAAAACTACTCTACTCAGTAAGAAAATTTATTTCTGGATGTTACCCTCAAACATGTTTGCTGGAAACCTGTTCTAAATTAAGACAGAAAGATGTTGGATTAAAAAGTATTAGAACTAGCTTACCTGAAGTCAACTGTTCTCAGAGGTTCATTTACAGAGCTGTATGTTCTCCATCACACAAACCCTTCCGACATCACAAAAACGACTATAAAGAGCAAATTACAACTGCCAAGAGGTACACTCCTTCATGAATGGCAGTCCTGCACCTTGGTGGAGGAAGTACAGTTGCACAGGGCGAACAACCATAGGTCTTCCTCCCATTAATGCAAATTTTTGCTGGTTTTTAAGTGAATAAATATTTTCTTCAACACGCAGAGAACTACCTAAGAAAGCACACCCCTCTGCAACTGAAGCAGGTTAAAACACACAAAGCAGTAACAGACTTACATTATTCATCATTTATCCTACCTAGAGACATTATCTAACATTAAAAACACAATACAGGAGGGACACTTAATACTCTAAAGAAAAAAATAATAAAAAAAAAAAATAATCTATTTCCCATCACTTTTAACCAGAGACATGAACTTGAGGTTTCACATTTCCTTCCCCTGGTACCTACACTCAAATAAAAAAAGGATCTGTCCTTCCTTCTGGTTCTGCAACACAGGACTTTAGGATTTGAAAAACCCAAGTTATTTGTCCTATGAAAGCAGACCCTTTATATCACTTTGCAACTGGTACTGTTACAGAAACAATCCTTGCAGTATCAATCCAAAACTTTAGTTGCTAAAGACATTAGTCTGGAAGAAAGTCTACTGGAAATGAGACTGTTTTCAAACAAGGCACGTTTCGAGGCCTTTTTTTGTGTGCATAGGAGCAGCTTACACTGTTTCCTGCACAAAGGAAAAATAAAATTAACAGACAAGATTTCTGAAACCTAGCAATGAATAGGATCCAAGATGCTTCCCTTAAAGAGTACTATACAAAGTTATGAGTATTTTGAATCCCCATGAAAGGGTTAGTATGTCAATGCACTGAAACGTTCACAAAGACATGGTTTAAGTTGTCAAGCAGTACAATAGCACAAAGGAATGAGCATTTTGTCAAAGATAATGAGTAATTGAAAGAAGATTATGCCACCAAGTACAGGGAAAACAACCAGATTCAGTATCAATTTCTTTACCACTGGGTTTCCAACTGATACCGCTACACATCTGCAAGGAGAGCTCTATGAATATTTCAAGAGGAAGAGGTCAAGTGTTGACAGAAGTCCATCTAAGCTGCTCTGTTATTTTCACTATGAAAGATGAGCCTTTCTGAAGTATTGAAAGTTTCAGAATATTATTCCATATAATAAGGGTGTTGAAATGTTTGCATGAACTTCAAGTTAGTAAAGAAATTTTTTAAGTATAAGATCACACTCTGCCTTCATCAACAGAAATATGTAACACAAATACAATTCACCGTCTATAACTGAATCTTATAGACTATTAAATCCTCTGCTAAATGAAATCATGATCTGAGCAAAAAGAAAATAAATTAAAATATTAATCAGCAGGAACTGATCGATTGAGGCAGAGATCCTTCAACTGCTTACTTATAAACAAATTAAGGAAGTAAAAAGAAGTGGTCACACTTTCACATGACCTTAGAAGGTCATACAACTTGTACTTTACACAAACATCATGTGGAATGGAAACGCCATAAGCATATTAGCTTTTCTGAAGTCCCTTTACTGTATAAACTTAAAAAACCCAAATTAACTAAAGTCTCACTTCCTCCAATTTAGGCTATTTGTTTTCCTGATATAAAAGGAATGTTTCAAAAAAAAAAAAAAAATCCCTCGGCTCTAGACCACACCAAACCCCAAAACCCCACGAAACCAAAAAACCGAAGAAATCCAACCAACCAACCAGTAGCCACAGGTACTTCAACTCTTGCCCTGGTTCTCCCAGTTAACACTACATTCCCCCAGGTAGGGCTTCAGCTTTGGGAAGAGGAACTACTACTTACAGATAAGCTGCACAAGCATGCACACAACCCTCCATGTGCACCACCAACACAACCTAACACTTTTATTCCTAAAGTAGGCCGATTCCAAGTCTAGTTCATACATCCAGAGAATAAAAAAAGGAGGAAACGCTTTTAATTTTGTTGAGCCTCCAAGGACCAGTCCAGTTAAAAAGCAGCATCCATCAAAGTCACTTTACCATGGATTCAACAGCTGAAGAAATCAGCACTAAGGAAACACATCACACAATAAACCACACACAAAACCAAAACTTATACGACCAAAGCAGCACAATGCTCATCAGCAATGCTTCTTCTACACACTCCCTTTACTTCCAAACAGGGGTTTGCTTTAAATTGAGTGTCAAACTTGTGCAGGTGTTGTTCTCTGTGCTGCAGCTGAAGGGAAGGGGCTGTCACCACCAAGAAGCCCAGTGAGCTTTGCACTGAAGGAATGCTGAGGTTTAACCCTCGGTATAAGGAATCATCTTGTCTAAGGGAAGTGAATGTTTTGGTTCACCAGGCAGCCGCTTGTAACAGCAAACCAAAGTGTCAGGGACCCGAAAGGCGTTTCAGTAACGTTATAAATAAAATAAAATAAACCCATAACTTGGGTTTTGGCGTGTCACCCGCAGATGCATGCCCTGTAAAGCGGACACCCGAGGGAAGCCCAAACACGCAGGGCAGGGCGAAGCTGGTCCATGCTCCCCACAATACGGCTGCAGGGCTGCACGCCCCGGCTCAGCCCTCCCCCAGGTAGGGCTGCACTCCCATTGTTGGCCCCCCTCCTACTGCAGTGCTGCACCCCCAGCCCAGCTCCTCATTGTTGCACCTCCCAGCTTCCCCCACTCCACCCGGCAGCACCCCCACCTCTGCCCCCCTTTCTCAGAGCAGCACCCCCAGCTCTGTCCCCCCGTTCTCATGGCTGCTCCCCCATCTCTGCCCCCCACCCCCTTCCCACAGCTGCACCGCCCGCTCTGCCCCCCTCGGCTCTAGAGCTGCCCCCCCACCTCTGCCCCCTCTTCTCAGCTCTGCCTCCCCACCTCTGTCCCCCGTTTCTCCGGGCTGCCCCCACGGCTCTGCCCCCCCACCCCCCGGGTTCCTTTACCTGCTGGGGGCGCGGGGGGCGGCGGGGCGCGCGCAGTCATGGCGGCGGGGGCGAGAGGGGGTTAGGGGGGGTTGCGCAGGGGCGCGGGGCCGCGGGCGGTTATCTGGGGCCTCCCGCGGCATCCGCCATCGAGGGGGAACCCATGTCACGGCGACAGGAACCGCGTCGACGCGGCCCGGCCCCCTCCCGGCGGCCACCGCCCACTCGACCTCCCGGCGGCCACCGCGCCTTCACCTTCCTCTACCCTCCCACCCCAGGGCTCCCCCTCGCTCCCCGGGCGTCCGGAGGGGCGGAGTGTTCCTCGATAAATAAATAAATACAGACGGGACCTCAGCCGCTGCACCCGTACCCACCCCGCGCAGGGCGAGGCGGGAGGCCGCCGCCATCTTAAGTGTTGGCAGGCCGCCCCCGCTGCGGCGCGGCAGCCATCTTGGGCGAGGGGTCAGGCGGGAGACGCCGCGGACACCATGTTGCTTTCGGGCGGAAGAGGGCGGTGCCGGGTTGAGGTGCTCTCCGTGCCCTGGCACGGTTGTGGGAGCGGGTTTAATTGGGATTTTTTTTTTTGTTTTGGTGTCTTTTCCTCTGCAGGTGCCACGTGGGCTGCGGTAGCTGTCTGCACTCAGCGCCAGGAATCCCCGTCCCTGGAAGTGCTCAAGGGCAGGTTGGATGGAGCCTTGAGCAGCTTGATCCAGTAGGAGGTGTCCTTGCCCGTGGCACGGGGGTTGGAACTAGATAGGGTTTAAGGTCCCTTCCAACCTAAACCATTCTGTGATGAATCTATGATGATACTATGATGATTCTTGATCCTGTATGGGAGCAGCAAGAGGGACACGCTTGCCCACAGGGAGGCACCACAACCAGGACGTGACATAAAAAGCGCCTGTCCCAAAGAGAAACGGGAGATTTGGTCCTTTATTCCGAGCTGCATCAAAAGAAGTGTGGCTGACAGGGCGAGGGAGGTAATTCTGGCCCTCTACTTCTCTCTTGCGAGACCCCACTGGGAGTACTGCTTCCAGCTCTGGAGCCCTCAGCCCAGGAAAGACATGGACTTAAGAGGAGGCCACCAAAATGATCAGAGCCTGCAACACCTCTATGAAGAGAGGCTGAGGCAGTTGGGTTGTCCAGCTTGGAGAAGAGACTCCGAGGAGACCTTATTGTGGCCTTTCAATGCTTAAAGGGGGCTTATCAGAAAGGTGGGGACAAACTTAGCAGCATCTATAGGAATAGGACGTAGGTTAATGTTTTTAAATCAAATAACCAGAAGTTTAGACTATGTACTGTGAAGAAATTTTTCACACTGAGGTCAGTGAAACGCTGGCACTGATAAACAGTCATATGATATAGGGGAGAAGTTAGAACTTTGAGAAGGGCTTAGCTTACTAGAATTCACACTGTTTGCTAGTAAAGGCCTTGAAGACCCTGGGTGTTGATAAGGAAGGAGCTCATTGGCAGACGTTCACTGATATGGGAAAGCTGGAATGTGAGCAACAGCAGAAAGCCGACTGCATCCTGCTCTGTGGTTCTGGAGCTCAACAAGGATGAGACTACACAGACTGAGTTCAGGGACACTGAGACCCTCTGAGACCCTTGACTGTGACCACTAGGAGATACTGCGCCTTCACCAATATGGGAGAAGCTTCTTGAATCTAATTATAATAGGAAGTGGGAAAGGTCATGAATGTGTAATAGATGTTTATGAATAGGCATGTCTTTACACTATAACTATCTGTTTGTGAGTTAGAAGCATTACCCCCTTGCACCTGCCAGTGAATAAACATATACCTACTTTATAACCCTTAATTGAGTTATACAGTTTGATTCCGCAAAACAGCACTGGTTGCCCAGAGAGATGGTAGGCATCCCATCCCCAGAAACATTGACGATCAGGTTGGATGGGACTCTGAGTAACATGATTGAGTTGAAGATATCCCTGCTGATTTCGTGAGAGTTGGGTATCCTTGAGAACCACTCTGCATCACACTAGAGCCTTGTCACTCAAGCAGCATGTTCTGCTGGAGTTACTGCCTTTGAAGAGTAGCTTGGTACAGATTTGTTTCTGCATAAAGAGATTCATGTGTGCCAGTGCTCCAGAGGGTAGGTGTGTACATAGGCTGGGTGTAACTAACACCAGGCAAATCATGCTTTAGTTGAACTGGCTTTTTATGGGTTTGTTTGCTTGTTTGTTGTGCAAATTTTGTAAAAAGGGGTAGGAAAAAAAAAAGAGCACACAGGGAAACGCTCCATTTTAAAAATATTTTTTATAGGTTTTTTAATATCTTTTTTGCTTTTTTTCCCCCGTGGAGCACAAGCAGACAACAGTTTGACCTCATAGACAAAGGAACATTTGCAGCAAAATCACTAAGTAAAATAATGAGAAATAACAATGTATGTGTGCTTCTGTTTTTTTCAAATATTTCTATTTTTTAGTCTTCTAATACGTATTTACACTGTATTGGTGAATATTGTCAGAACTACCAGCCCATTAAGTTTTTAAAAATGCATAGCATGATTTTAAATAATGTACAAAGCCTGCCATACATCCTTTATCGGTTGTGAACTGAATATTCTACAGCAGTTACAACGTACTGGCTAATTACAATAATAAAATAGTGATCAAAATTTAGTACTAAAGCTTTGTTTCCATGGAGGCTTAAGCATATGTTTAAACACACAGGAGTTTGACTGTGGAAGGCTTAAAACAACGCTATTCATACAACTTTTCATGTCTGAGATAGGTTTGGGGACTAAAAATGCCTCAAATGCATTTTAAAGTTATTATAATTAATTTGCTAATATAATAAGCAACATAAGGCCTTAGCAAAGCACGGGAAAATTATATTGTTAATGCAATGTTTCTGTTACGTTAGGAATCCTGTTACAGTAGCTGAAGATAATTATTAATGAGGCTGCATGATTGATACTGAGGCTGAGTATTGTAATACACTTCGCCGCCTGGTGGCTGTTTTCTCTCTTTTCAGCTGAGTGTCAGAAACGCAGCATAAAGGTTGTGCTGACCTGGCAGGACAGAAGCAATGAGGGAGCTGGAAGGCAGGCAATTTAGCAGTCAAAGACCGTTGACCTTCACCCAACGTACATCAAAGTGTTTTCCAAACCAAAAGGATGCAGAGAAGAATCTATAAAAGCAGTAAAATATTTTTGTTGTAAAGCAACAGACTGTCTAGATTGTTTCTTCCCATATCTGGCAGTAGCCATTAAGTTCTAGGGACCCCAAAACATACCTCAGTGTCTGCTGTTAGTCCATGAAGAATTGTTCCCCATTCCAGCTGTGTTGGTGGTCGTTTGCCATGAGTGTCCATCATCCATATGGCAATGTTGTAAATAATAGAATTAGAAGAGGTAATTTAATAATGATCTTCTCTCATACAGCTAGTATATCAATTATTTGAGCGAGCATTTGGAATAAAAGTGTTGCCTGTAGCCCCCCAGACAACAACCTAAGCACTAACACCCTAAAAAAGAATGAAAATTCCTTTGGTGGAAAAGGCTGAATCCGCAAGCAAAACCATGTACCACAGGGATAGAGACAGAAAGACTGACAGCGGCAGTGGTTGGGTACTAGAATAGAAGAAAATTTAAGTAAAACTCCCAGGTGATTTGAGGAAGTGGCTCATATTCTAAGCTATGAAGAAAGGCAGAAAATCCCTCCAAATTGTCCCTGCTTTTTTGGCCATAGGGAAATTTTCTTCTCTTTCTTGGTTGTATTCAGTAGCTCCTAGGGCCAGAAGCTTTAATCACTATGCAGTTGTGAGTCTGTAAAATTAATCAGACAAGAGGTAAGCATTTCAGATTAAAAAAAAGGAAGGTGATCTTCACTTAGATATAGTGCGAATGATTGACAAGATGCGTGGGATTTCTTTAGTCATTCCTGCGTAAGCTTTGCCGGTTGAAGGAGATTACATTTGCTTACGAAGGCAGACTGACTCTTTATAATAGCATTAGCCATATTATGTATTAGTTCTGTGGAATGGAATCCATGGGTTACAACAGTAATTCCAAGGTTATATTTTCAACATATGAAAGTTTCCTTTCTAGAATTGCATGGATTGAAAACATTGTATGTTATTTGCACATTATTCCAGAGTGGTGCTCTGTCCATTTTCAAACTTTTAGTGTTTGGGGATTTTTAAAGTGTATGCTTCCAAGCAATTTCTTTTCTTACACCATGGTGAAAAAGCTTTGTAGTTTCAAGATATCCATCTCAATGTGAAACCCCTTTCCACAGTGCAGTAGAGGTTTTAAGTCAAGCAAAACTGGTCTTGGTAACTCTGAACTGCAGCCTTGACTTTTTAGCAAAGCAGCTTCATCAGTCGCCGCTGTCGAGTCCTAAACTGTCAGGAGAGGGCGCAGCCTTCCTAAAAGTGTCAAATGGAAAAAATATCGTGGTGTGTCAAGATGATTCACAAAGGCCGTCTCCCGAAAACCCTCAGGGTCTGGCTGCTCAGATGCTCCTCCTGGGAGGGGAATTAACAATGGCAGGGAGAACTGGTTATGGTCTACATTTACGTCCTTCATAAAGCTTAGTCATTCATAATTCTCAAGAAAAACGAGCATTTCTAGGGAAACAATTTATGTTTTTATTTCTCATTTTGGAGTCTCACTTCTGAATGTAGCATTTAGTTATTCTCTAGTACCATATTCTCTGTACCATATATTGTGGAGTTAATGCAGAATATCTTCTCAAAGATGATGGGTCTCTGGCAATGGATAGTACAGGGGATATTATGTGGGGGGTTCTGTGTTTCTGGTTTGGTTTTTGCGGCTGGTTTGCTTTGTTTGGGTTTGGTTTTGTTGTTGTTGTCTTTTTTGTTTGTTTGTTTTCTGAATGCCAAAATATCTACAGTACAACATGGCTCCTGGCAGTGCAGTGTCTGGGGAAGAAACTTGCTGAAATCAAATCTTCAAACTTCAGGCGCTGTTGCTTCCCTACTTGCCTCTGCTGAGTCCGGCAGTGCTGCTGATCAGAAACTAGATAGTCTCCTTCCTGAGAAACACTTGATTTTATTTTCTGTTTTCTTGGGGTTTTTTGTTTGTTTGTTTGTTCGGTTTGATTTTTTTTAATTCACAGACAAATCAGATATTTGAAGGTTTGAAGTTATTGGTTGAATGAATTTTAAGTGGTCTTTGGACCTACCAGATCATTTCATAACACTAATGCCAAAGGCTTTCATTTGTGCTATTGTCACTGCAATGCTAACCAATTTGTATTTCTGTGCAAATTAAATATGTTAAAGATAAAATAAAGCAAATTGAAAACAGGAAATCAAACCGTTGAAATTTATCTTCATGGAATGTTTTGAATTTTTTCCCATCCTGACATGATATTGAATAGGAACATTTCTCTGAAATGTTCTTAATTCTGTAAAACTGCATTTATCTTAGGCCATTATAGCTGAAATAACCCCTTCTACTGCATTATCATGCAGAAGGGGCTGGTCTGACTGAATTTACCCATTGGTCTCAAAAGCTTTACATGAAAACTATTTGTGGCTGTGGTTTCATAAGGCGGGCATTACAAAAGCCAACTGAATGAATAATCCATGCTTTCCATTGGCCTCTAAATGGACAACAGTCAGTGAAAGAAAAAGTGTGCAATTACTGTTATTTAAATTAAAGCTGCAGCTGAGCAAAGAGTGAACTAAGCAAACTGTTACTAAACTCCACTGCTGATTTGTCCTTTGGCATCACAAGGTGTTAAAACGGATCTTTTAGCAGTCAATGCTTGTTTCTTTGAGCAGTGGCTGCTGTCCTGAGTTCCATCCAGAATCCAGAGTCAGTGCAGCCTGCCTGGCCCTTCCAGAGGGCACTGCAGAGCTCTTGCCTGTGGCACAGTTGAGGGAGCCAGGAGAGCCTCTTGGCCCCAGGGCATTCCCCAGCTGCATTGGGGAACCCGATGTGAAGAGCCCATCTCTGGGCCCGTGAGCTGGCTGTGCAGCGAATATCCTGAGAATCTCCATTCCCTGCAATTCAAATGGTGTCTGAATTAATTCCTGCTCTGTGTGGTCTTCGCATGTCTCTCTGCTGGTAGGAAAAGGCACTTGCTGCGTGTGGCCTCCCCACGCTGTGTATTAGCTGTTATTAGAACCCCTGTGTGGTAGTTCCATTTCCTCACAAATCTGGTTAAAGGCACTGGGGTGTTCTTCTGAACATCTCAAATGCTCTCAAGTGACAGGGGACAGCATGAGAGGGAACGGACTCAAGCTTCCCCAAGGGAGGTTTAGGCTGAACATTAGGGAAAAAAAATTCACAGAAAGGGCCATTGGGCACTGGAACAGGCTGCCCAGGGAGGTGGTTGACTCACTTTCCCTGGAGGTGTTTAAGGGATGGGTGGACGAGGCGTTGAGAGGCATGGTTTAGTGTTTGATAGGAATGGTTGGACTTGATGATCCTGGAGGTCTTTTCCAACCTGGTGATTCTATGATTCACATCTTCTGTGTCACTGCTGTTTCCTTTGCCATTGACCTCTGAGCATGCAGAATGGCCAGGCATTGGGGTTTTTTGTTTTTTTTTCATTTTGGGCACTGACAAATGTGTCTTAGCTTTTCCCAGCTCTTCAAGCAATGAACTATCTCCATGTGTTGTAGTTACAATGTCATAAAACATGGAACTTGTAATGTATGTTTTAAATGCAACATATAAACCTTCTATGTGGAATGCAATTCTGTTACTGTTTAAGGAACATCCCTAGCTGTCTTTGCTGGAGTCATAGTTGCGAACACTAGAAGGTGTTGCTACATCAGCAGCCCATTCTTTTGCAATTCACAAGCCATTAAATATTCCAGTATTGTCCATAAAGAATCCTTAGAGTGTTAGCTACAAAGAACCCTAAGTAGTTACAGAAAACAAATGAAATGGCAGTTAATTTTTGATGGATCTTAGAAATCTTCTGCATCTGAAGGGCATATAGGTTCTTTGAATTTTGGCTTAGGCTTATTTGGGCAAGGATAGGGTTACTGACACTCAACAGTTTTTTGGGAGGGTTTTTTTGGGTTTGGGGGGGTTTTTTTTGTTTGTTTGTTTTTGTTTGTTTTTGTTTGTTTGTTCATTTTGGTTTTGTTTTCTGCTAAGGAACATCTTTCTGAGTTCCCAACAAGGCTTACAGCTGATTTGGAGCCTCTAATGAATGTGCTTACTCACATTCTTGCCATATGAGGGCTACCTAGTGGATTAACCAGCTTTTATGTGTCAAAAAGCCCCATTTTTCCTTCTGTGGTCTAGACCACATCCTCAAAGTGGCAGAAGTTAATGACTTCAGTGTGGCAATACTATGTGTACACCTGGCCTCAACATATTTTTGTCAATAACTCATCATCAGCATGCACATAGTGTATTTTAGCATATGTTCATTTTAATGACTGCAAAGCTTGGTTAGAAAAGGCAACGGACAAACTAATGTAGCTGTAAAAAACTGGCAAGCTGCTGTCAGTGCTGGTGTGTTCAGGTTGTATGGAGATACAACAAACTTTCAGAGGAGGGCAGATTGAAAACAACCTGACTTCAGTCCTAATTTAACTGTTACTCAGGCAACGTGAGAAGTAAAAAACAGCTGGCAAGTGTAGCAGCCCAGCAAGGTATGGACAGCCAAAATGATGCACAGGCAATATGTGCTATTTCCACCCAGGTCTGACAATGCTTCCTACTCCTAGAAGGTGGTATTATGAGAGTGCCTAAACTGTCAGCAGGAAAACAAAATGTCTAGCTCTCTCAGCAGCAGAGCAAAGCTTTCCAGTGTGACTAATTGTTTCTTTTCAACACAGGCTCTAAATGCAGAAAGCCAGTAAGAAAGGAAATAAAAATTATTCATTTAAAGACATTCCTTTGTCTTTAAGAGGCATGACTTGTGAATGTTGTACATTTAGGATGACAAGCGCTAAAAATTGTTAAAGACCATTATTCTGTTTTAATGATCCAATTTATTTGTTGAACAAAGGTGAGTTGATTTCCATAACCATCCTTCTTCCTTGTGCAACTGCTCATCTCTGTGATGACAGGAGTCAAGAGCCTCTCTTATAGATGAGCTGACAGAAAATTCTAACATACAGACTACTAACTCTGTGTGTGTGATGGACACTGTTACAGCAGTCTCTTGCATACTGAGCAGCTCAGAGTGGTAAGATACATGCCCAAGATCTCTATTAACATCTCTTTTAAGGTTTTTTTCATCTCTAAGGCATTTCAGAGGGTTGGATTTTTTTCTTTTTTAATTTATTTTGAGATCTAGGAATATTGAAACTACCTTCATAGCTATTGGTTAATCTTCTTATAAGAAAACCTGCAATAACTTGTTGTAATTGCACAAGTTCTTTTCATGTCTATACATCAACACACCCAGTGAAATGCAGGTGCACTCAGATGCTTCAGACAAATTTTCCTCAACAAACCAATGTTGTGTGACTGGCAGTGGTGCGTATCAGTAAAAATAATTCGAGTTTGGTTTGGGTTTTTTGCAACAGATCATGCTCCTTTCTCCTTGCCGTGAATGGCAGTGTCCGTTAAATGTAAGTGAAAGTAAAATGGAAATGAGGGAGGTTTTTCTGGGTTAATGGTAACTTCTGTCTCAAAGGCAACTGCCATGCAAGGAAAGTGATTCCTTTTGCAGATATTTGTCAAAATCCTTCTCATTCTCTTTCAGACTCATATCTGATGCCTGGTTTTAGTATCACATATGTCAATTTAATCCTCCATGTATTTTTCTGCAATGGGTTTGTTTTCTTGGTCTATATTCATTGAGATGCAAAGCATCTGGGGCACAGGCACATAGCAAGGTTAGATCTCAAAAAAACAGGATTGCTTTTTGGGAACATCTTATACAAGAAACATGTGAGATTGGCCATATCTGGTCCTAAACTACCTGAGAAGGTCGTTGTCATAGGCAAGTGATAAACAACAAGACAAAATCCAGAGAGAAAATGCAATGCTCCAACTAGCCAAAATGTTTTTGAATGCTAAATGAAGTACTAGCTGCCTCAGCCACGCTGAGTCGTGCATGCAACAGTCTTTGGCTGCACCAGCAGTCAAGATAAGACCTACAGACAGAGGGATCTATTGGTCTCTGTGTGGTCCCCTGCTATTTCACAAGCAGAAAGGAGCAAGACTTGAACTCCTGACGTTTGTACCAAGAACAGGAAGAATGTGGGAAGGAGCAGGCAGAAAGGAGTGTGGAGAGCTGGTCAGGGAAGGAAACAGAAGGATGAAAAAGGTAAGCACGGAGGTAGCGGGATAGATGAAGAGATGAGATCCAACACTTACCACTTCAATATCCAGGATCAGTCTCTGCAAAGCAACCAAACTGGCTCTGTTTCCAAAAGGAGAGCTAGGAAAGATGAGATTAGGTAAATCCAGGTGCCTGATAAATCTGTTTATATTCACCAGGCTCTAAGTAGGAATCTTCTGTGTAAATCATGGCTAATGGGTTTCAGCGCTGGAAACGGGTCCTGTCTCTGAGCCAGCTCCTTGGTTCTAGTAAGCAAATACAATCCCAGCAGGCTTACTCAGTGTCATTACTGGGCTTTGCAGGAGTCCTTGTCAGGGAGTGCTTCCCCTTGCCATTCTCCGTGTCTCTCCACCAACCTTACAGTCTAAGTGCAGCCTGTTTCATTTCAAGAGAGATAATGTGCATCTTAGTAATGAAATACAGCCACCCCATCTCTACCCTTATAGAACTTAAAGACTGTGCATTAGTGGAGAATTTAGCTCATGGTTTCTAGTTATTAACTACAGAACTAAAAAAAACCATTTAATAAGCACAAGAAACCTATCAATTTATAGTCTAGCACCAGCCTCAATTCCCATAATAGTTGAGAGAGGGCTATTTTCAGAGCACCAGCTTGGATTCTGTATCCTCATCTGGCCAAAAGAAGGATCTGACAACAAATCTAGATGTTGAGGAATTCTTATATCCCCGTTCTTCCAAGTATACGGTGTTAGTGAGTTGGAAACAGCTCCAAACAGAACCAAAAGCACTGAGACCTGACTTCCCAATGCAAACTGAATCCTAGATGTTTCAAAGAAGCCTCTTTGTCTCAATTTCTCTGCATTCATGGAATTGTTTATAATGTAGGCCACAGGGTATTTGCCATTTGCTTGGTCAAACGTAAGCCAGCAGTTCAGCGGATTCAAGTTAAAGAGCAATGGCAACTTACAATTGGTTTGCGCGAAAATGGCATTGGTCCAGCTGTCCAGTTGTGGAATGTTATGTGAACAGAGCAGATATAGTTATTTCCAAATTTGGCCACAATCCACATTTTATCCATATTTATCCATATTTTGCTGCAAAGGGGCTTGCCTTCCTCAGCAACAAATCCCCTGGGCAGGGGACATATCCTCAGTAACTCAATGTTTACCCCATACTGGGTTGAATTTCCAACAAATCCTTCTCAGTAAAGGATCCAAGATGTGTGATCTTTGCTAGTGATGTAGCTAACTCAAAATCAAACTTCTGTCTTCTCGGCAGCCTCTCTCACATAGGAAATGTTGCAGCTTCTGAGATCATTCACGGTTTTCTGAGCACCAACTAATTCTTGATATAAAACCTGTTTGCAATGCCCTGGATTTTTAAAGGAGTGAAGACACATATACATATCATCACATGGTGAAGCAGGAGGGAATTTCAGGAGTACTGCAGAGATCTCTTGCCAGTCGGGTGATTGTTCTGCTTATTCAAAGAGAGGGTGGGATGTGAGCTGGCTTTCATTCAAAAATAATGTAGGCAGTTTAGCAGATGACTTCTATCCCTCTAGCATATTCTCTAGTATCTTCTGGGATCATTTTATCTGAACTGTACTGATGGAGCTCAACTGCTATCAGATGACCCTTTGCAGGGTTGCTTCAGGGGTGGGGAAAACATGAACTGAACTTGCTGTGAAGCTGTTGAAAGATGGCCTATTCTTTTGCTCATAGTCAGCCAGTCAGGCATGGATGACTCCTCTACTTCATGGCTGCAGAGCCATGAGTCTTCTGATCTTTTTTCCAGTATGAATGTCTTTAAATGCAGTTTGACAGCAGGTTACACTGAGAAGATTTTTCCATTCTGTAGTTCTATACAATCAAGACATGATTATAGCACTCTACAGGCTACCTGCTCAGAGAAGCCCATGTTACTTACATATCTCTGGGTTTGGCTGACAATTTATGTGCTATTACTAGCTAGGTCACTTTTCTGGAGAGTCCCCCTTTCTCAGTCTGATAGATACACAGGCACACAAAGCTATAAGTCTGTGCTACCCAAAGACCCAGTGTGGTAACTCCCTACAAAGCACGACAAAGAGTCACTGTGTGCTCAGATTTGCCTTGGGCCTGGTTTGCTTTTATAGAGCTGGACTGGTTTCTCATGAGTCAGATTCTGTTATATGCAAGCTACTGTGATGCCTTTAATTCAGTTTAAGAGTGGATCTGATAGGTTTCTTCCCACTTCACGATTGTTACCTTATTATTGGACTGTTTGTTAATGTGTATCCTGGTAGCACTGCACAGCTACAAGCACACCCTGGGGCCTGGTACAGTAACTGTCCATGGTATGTTTTTCTCTCCTGATTGTGTAGAAGGAGTCATCACTGCATTATAACTTATCTCTGCAGTTTCTCAAGGCTCATTCTTGCCTGTGGGAAAGCTTCATGCATGAAAAGTGTTGAGCCTGGCTCTCTGTAGGATAGGCTGGTCTGTTACACCCTTAGCTGAAAGATGACAGCGATTGAACATAAGCCAGCAGTGTGCCCAGGTGGCCAAGAAGGCCAATGGCATCTTGGCTTGTATCAGAAATGGTATAACCAGCTTTCCAGGGAGGTTATTCTCTCTCTCTGTACTCAGCACTGGTGAGACTGCACCTCAAATACTGTGTTCAGTTCTGGGCCCCTCACCACATGAAGGATGCTGAGGCTCTGGAGCGAGTCCAGAGAAGAGCAACAAAGCTGGTGAAGGGGCTGGAGAACAAGTCTTATGAGGAACATCTGAGAGAGCTGGGGTTGTTTAGCCTGGAGAAGAGGAGGCTGAGGGGAGACCTTATAGCTCTCTACAACTATCTGAAAGGAGGTTGTGGAGGGGAGGGTACTGGCCTCTTCTCCCAAGTGACAGGGGACAGGACAAGAGGGAATGGACTCAAGCTTCAGAAGAGGAGGTTCAAGCTTGACATCAGAAATCTTTTTTCACAGAAGGAGTCATTGGGCACTGGAACAGGCTGCCCAGGGAGGTGGTTGAGTCACCTTCCCTGGAGGTGTTTAAAAGACAGGTGGATGAGGTGCTGAGGGACATGGTTTAGTATTTGATAGGAATGGTTGGACTTGATGATCCCGGGAGTCTTTTCCAACCTGGAGATTCTGTGTGATTTTGTATGACTGTTGCTTTTTTTGGACTGGGACTGATAGTGAGAAGCAGATCAGAACAGGTCTGAGCTGTGTTGGATCTCAGTCTATTGCTGGCCCTCATTAAGGCTCTACAACAGTCTCCAGGTTTCCATTGGGAGTCATAATTTGGTTAGAGTAAATACAATGGTGAACGACGGAGTCCCATGAAGAACAAAAAGTAATCTCTGCGGTTGTGGCAGCTGGTGCTAGTGTGTGGAAAATACATAGCTTTTGAGTGAGCTTTTGAGTGCTGGTTTTATTCCCATGATTCTTTTTGGCTGATCTAATACCTTGATGTTGAAGTCAACCATTTCGCATCCCAAGAAGCAAATGTCAAAAGCACAGGACCTTCTTTGGTGCACAAAGGTGCTCTTTACATTTTCTGTTGCACTGGTGTTGTTCATGTATCAAAAACTAGAACCGCTATTTTACCAAGGAAGTGGTTGCTAGAAGAGAGGGGTCTCCCAAGTGATTATAGGCTGTAAGTTGCTCTGTTGGTAGAATGCAACAAGCTCCAGTGATGTCTACCTAACACACATATATGGGCTTTGGACTAATTAGAATTAAAAACATTGCAAAGGTCAGGAATAAAATTCTATGTCGGTGTATTTACGATTTTCTTGCAAATGACAAAAAGAAAATAAAGTGATACCTGCTTTTTTTGGTGATTAATATGGTTTATCTATATGAAGACTAGTTTCTCTGAGGCTTTTATGCATGATCTTTTACAAGTCATGGGTCGCTCCTGTGTAAAATTCCTTCAGAGGATACTCCAGAGGACCCAACTGCAATTAAAACCCTAAAGACACTGTCCAAATCCTTCTCTCATATCTCATTCTTTAAATCTTTAAATTACATCCTTAGTGCTGTCACTGCTGTTAGAGTAGGACTACCCTTGCCTAATTCTTTACCCATGGGAGATTTGGTCTAGATCTAACCTAGTTAGGAATCTGAGGAGTTTCCCCTATTTTCATTGAAGTATAATAAAATGGATTATCTTGATATGAAGAGTATAAAATAGGCAGAAGTAAAAAAAAAAAAAGAGTATAAAATAGACAGAAATAAAAACAACAACAACAAGAAGATTCAACCTCTGAATCTCTGAGCTCCAAAGATCTTGCCATGTTGAACTCCAGTGGCAGTGAAAAAATGCCTGTAAATGGAAAGTCTTATGTTTCTGAAGTCTTCCGGTTTAAAAAAATAGATGAATATTTCATTGTCTCTCTGGCTCTGCAGTCCATCACATGGAGTCTTTAGCCCCAAATCTTTGCTCAGTCTTTGGTTGCACGAATTAGACAAAGAATTTGAAGTGAGAGAACACATCAGGACTCCTGAGTGAGCTAAGACTGCATATAAAAATAATATTGTCTTAGGAAATGAAAAGCCTCTGTCCTGCATCTGCTGAGCAAGGAGTTTCATGCCCACGTTTTTTTTTCCTGTGTGCTGGCAGATTCATAAGATGACATGCATTCTGACTATGGCTAAATAAGCAGCTGGGGGGCTGTTATCTCTGCAGAGACACGGGCCTGTTCCCTTTTTGTTTTCAGGCGCACTGCCCATTCTCTCTCCTTTGTGGAGGCTGAAGCCTTACAGGAGGGTGAGCACATTCACATACATCATAGTGCTGGTGCTATGTTGAGCTCAACAAGTTGTTTCTCTCCCTTTCCCACAGAGGTGGCCACGTAATAAATACCTGGTATTTACACCTTTTGTTACAGCACCGTGAAACACCTGTCAGGCTGACTGGGACTTTGTGTAGCCAGGATTCATTCACCCACCTCTGGCATTCAGCCATAAAATATAAGCTGTTCACAAAACTGGCAACCCAGAACAGCTCAGGTCAGATTTGTTTGCTGCTACAACCTCCTCAGCATCAGCAAAGGACCAGCATTGTTTCCTCTACATTCAAGAGTAGGAAACCATAAAGGAACAAAGGCCAAATGCTGAAACATTTAGCATTCGTAGTGCTGTTCGCAAAGAAACCCACCAGTTCAGAACTATTTAGTAGCTTGAGTTCTGTGAACGTGCTGTACTACATCTTCCTTTATATGCTGGTGCTGAGCAGTTCAAAAAGGTCACGGATGCAAAATATACTCTATTCAGGATAAACAAAACAATAGTTCTGCTCTCTTGAAATGCTGTTCTGCTTTATATGGTCTTACTTTTGGTGGAAAGGGAGGCGCACAATGTTTTCCTGTTGCCACCTCTTTCTGGCAATGCAGGACCTGCTTGAAAGCCATTGAAAGTTCCCCTAACTAGTAATTACTTGGATCTGACTAATGGGAAAATCTGCTCTTAGCAATATGGAAAGCAATTAAAATTAAATAAAGGTCACGTGTTTGTAAATGACAGGTTTCCACATCATTTACTGTTTCTAGTTGACAGTGTGTATTGTGCTTCTTACTCCTATGTGTAGAAGACACTTGCATCACCTGGGGGATGCTGAAGAAAGATGCTGTGCAGGTGCTGCCCTAAGTGCCTCAGCTTCTTCCAGGGCTTTTTATTCAGATCTCTTTCCAAGCTTGGCAGGACATGTTAGCCTCTGTGGAAGCAGAACTGCATGTGTCTTCTGTGTTGTTCGAGTGATGCATAAACCTCTACCTTCAGCACTAAAAGCCTTTACTTGTTTTCACTTTGTTAGAGTGGTGCTTTCTGTCCTATTAGCAGATCCTTAAGGAAACATATGGAATCACCTATCCAGTGCTCTCTTTTTTTTTTTTTAACTTTAAACACAGTGTGTGTATGTGTGTGAAGAGGAGATCAGGCATCTGCATTTGGGTGTTTGGTAAAAGGTGAATGTCCTCAAGGTTCTTTCATAAGCATTGGAGCAAAGGCCTGTGGAAGACCTTTCAGAGCATTAAAAGTGTCTCTCCTTCCACTGTCTATATAGGGAACCCACAGAGACCAGAATGAATTACCACAGCTGAAATTAGATGCTGCAGAAAGTAGCATGAATGCCCCTGCAGTTTCAACTACTATTCACCCACTGAAAAGCTTGCAGTTTTCCAATTTATACAGTCAGTCAGCTGGCCTAAGCAAAAAAAAGCCTTCTTTGCAGAAAACTGTACATTAAGCATCAGACTTTATTGTACCAAACAGTTCTTTCAAATCCTCACCCTGGGAAGCTGTTGACACATGCACGAGTCACTCTGCCACCTTCTCCCAGTAAATGCATGTGTAATTGTATTTGTGTATTCTAGTTACATGTTGCTGTGGAAGTTTTGGCATGCTAGTATATATCTGCATGCCAGTCATCACGGTTTATGGCTTCATGGCCATATATGGAAGTTCACCTGCAAAGGTGTCCAGAATTTCCCTTTGGATCCATATGAGGTTTAAACCAAGCAGCTCAGAAGAGGGCAAGTGGAGCTGCTACGTGCCTGAGATGAGTGGCAGTCTCTGGTGGTGAAAATTGTGGCCTCCTGTTTGAAACTTGTCTAGTTGCACTCTGAATGCCGTGAAGGACATTTCTTCCTGCCATGTCCTCTCCTAAACAAAGTGTTCCCTGTGGAGCGGCACGCTCTGAAAGGCCAGATCTGGTGACGCCCTTCCAACACTGCAGATAGAAAAAGATGGCTTGAACATAAAGGAAGCCACAAAAATTATTTGGAGACAGGCCAGAGGCTGGTGGGAACAGGCTGAGGAGATGAAGGCCTATTTGGCACTGTGACTATGGAGATTCAGTGGCTAAAATCCCTTGTGGGAAAGAATTATGTGGAGGGAGTCATTGCCTACAGTTAACTGGGAGAGGGGCTGTCCGGGAGGCCAGGTGTAGAAAAGCTTGAAAGTGCACATTTCAGCATAATTAGAGGCTTTTCTGAAATGAAGATACAGCTTGATGTGCAAAGTCTGTACGCTTGGGTTTCATGTTGCACTACACCCCCTGGATCAGGCCTTTATCTTACAGCAGGATGTTGGGTAATATTCCACCACCTGCAATTTACTTTGGCTGTGGAGACTGTTAATACTTACAGTGTGTATTGAAACATTTTTAGTGTGCTAAAACATTTTAGAAAGGTTTCCAGCCTGGTATTTAGTCATTAGATTGAAAAGAACTGTGTGACTTTAGAAATGTGATAGTAAAAATGATGGAAGTGTATAGAAAGCTAAATGATACCGCAAAGTTGGTTTAGGATTTTCTCTTCATCCATCCACCTATTAAAGAATAAAAGGGTGTCTAATGAGACAGAAGACTGATACGTTTGCATGGAGTGTGTTGCCATCTATGAACAATATCAGCATTCATAAACATAGCAGGATTTTGAAAAATACTAGGCATTTTAATAGCCTTTAACACCAACATGCCCTATTGTAGTGATAAATATATAACATTCAAAACCACTGAATAGGTTTCTGGCCAATGCTACTTAAAGAGAACTAAAAGAAAAATCTATCTGGGGCAGGCTGTACTATAGCTGTCTGCCACAGCATCCCTTCTACCGTCCTCCAAAACACATTCCAGTTAGCACTGCCAAAGGCTGTGAACAATTAGGACCGTTAGTTTTATCAAGTGTAATAGTCACTGTACTCCTGTGATCATCAGTTTATATTGAATACAGCAGCAGCCTGCTGGAAGAGACCTGGCACTGACACCTATCTGAATGGCTGCTGAATGCTTCAAGTGTAGATTTGTTATTTCTTCTACAAGTGAACCCATATTGTGCTCTGCTTAGAGACATTTAGGTTGCTTCTTAGTGGAAAGGTTCAGACCTAGGTCGGTCTTGTACAGCTCCTTTCTAAACCAGTCCAACGACAGGACTGTTAATCTGACTGAAATTAATTCCAGAGAATCTTCTGCTTTACAAGACATATAAATGCTTTACGAGATGTAGAAGTTCCCAACAGATGCTACTGCACATCTGCTCTGCATAGGCAGCTCTTTGTTACCTCTAAGCAGGTAGGAGGTAACTTCCTACTCTTTTACAGACAATGTGGTCCTACCCACTGTGTGCACTAAGCCTTGCACTTCTGCACCCTTGATGAGATCTAGTGATCCAGGGCCCTCTGCACCATGCCCCTTGTGCAACAGAGGCACCCCAAACACCACCTGCTGGCAGCTGAAACCCAGGATTGAGCCCTTGAAGGACGGTTATAGACTCATAGAATAGTTTGGGTTGGGAGGAACCTTAAAAATAATCCAGTTCCAACACCCCTGCCAAGGGCAGGGACACCTCCCACTGGATCAGGCTGCTCAAAGTGTCATCCAGCCTGGCCATGAACACCTCCAGAGATGGGGCACAACTTCTCTGGGCAACCAATGCCAGTGCCTCACCACCTGTCATAGTTTGACTTTTCTTTTTGGCCNATTTCTGGGGGGTTCACTTATTTTCCGATTATTGTATATGTAGTAGAGAATTTTACCACTGAACCACCAATGTAGTATGTTAGTTACATATTAGTGTTAATACATTATATATATTCACTTAGCCTTTGCCTGCTTTGTTTTCTCAGCCTCTCTTTCCTTCTCCTGGATTCGTGCAGCAGATCTGGTGGGAGGGAGAGGGACTGTGCATACTGTGGTGGCTTTTGGGAGAGTTTTGACCCAAACCATTACACCACCCTCACAGTAAAAAATTTCATCCTAATATCTCATCTAAATTTTCCCTCTTTCAGCTTAAAACCATTATCCCCTATCCTATCCCAAAGCTCCCTGATAAAAAGCCCCTTCCCAGCTTTCCTGTTGGCCCCTTTTAAGTACTGAAAAGCTGCTATATGTCTCCCCTGGATCCTCCTCTTCTCTAGGCTAAACAAACCTGAATCTCTCAGCCTGTCCTCAAATGCCAACTTTGTGGCCCTCCACTGAAGTTGCTCTAGCAGATCCAGGTCTTTTCTGTGCTAAGGTCTCCAGAACTGAATGCAGTAGGGGCATAATTGTCTCCCTCAGCCTGCTTGCCACATTTCTTCTGATGCAGCCCAGGATACGCTTTGGCTTTCCGGGCTGCAAACGTGCATTGCTGGCTCAAGTTGAGCTTCTCACTCATCAGCACCCCCAAGTCCTTCTCTTCAGGGCTGCAGCCAATCCCTTCTCTGTCCCACCTGTGTTTATGCCCCAACCCACATTCAGGACCTTGTACTTGGTCTTGTTGAACTTCCTGAGGTTCACAAAGGCCCACCTCTCAAGCCTGTCAAAGTCCTTCTAGATGGCATCCCTTCCCTCCAGTGTGTCAACTGTGCTGCACAGGCTGGTGTTGTCAGCACACTTGTTGAGGGTGCCCTCAATCGCACTGTCTGTGTCTCCAGCAAAGCTGTATATAGATGGACACCAGTTTTCTTTACTGCTACAGGGATGTAGATTCATGTGTTACGGGACAGGGTAAATCAGGAGAGATATGGAAACTCTGACCTGCACGTCTTTGTCCTGGAAAGTGAGATTCTGCCTTTTACCATCTACCCTTTCACACTGGTCGTTGTGAGCCATGCAGCTCTCTGAGGACACTCTTAGAGGTAAAAATGCTGTGCTTGTCAGTTGCTAAACTTCTGAGCTGTTCATTCCTGCCCTTTCCTCCTACCCCAAACAGTGAAACATTCGTTGGCACTGTCCAGGAATTCATCTGCTGGCATTTTAATATGCATATGTACGATTATCCAATTGCTACAATTACACTTGTGGGAATCTTGTTTCTAAAAATAACCCCGATCTCTTCTGCTCTCCAACACTAGCATGAGATAATGTATCATGTTCCCTAGCTGCCAGGGACACACAGGATGAAGGTAATCAATACAGCTGGTAATACATAAAGACAACAACAATTACAGCTGATTTCCCTTTCACTTAAATACATCATCTTCTAGCCTACGTTACCACAGCTTCAACTGTACAATGCATTGAAACAATCATGTGCTTTCCTTTGCTAAATAGAGTCCTGTTATTTTGCCTGAGAGCAGTTCCTGGTCCGGCAGATGCTCTGTTGCTATCAATCAGTGTACTTCCACTAAAACTGAGAGACATCTACCTGTTTGTGCCACTCAGGATGTGATTGCTGTATTCTGCCCAGGAAAATGTGTGTAAGCATCATCTTTTGAATTCAAGGTGCACAGACAACTCCCCACTAAGAACCTTCTCTTCTACATTATTTGAATTGCAGCAGAAAGCATCGTCAATGGGGGTTGCAAAAAAAATGATGGAATGCCATTCAATTTTTACTATTTTAAAATCGTGCATTACAAATATCCTCTCTGATCCCAGAGGAACTACTTGCAGTGTATGGTATTAGTCAGTCTTGCTGTTGGATATTCTGGTCCAAAATAACTTGTCAGCCTGGTGAGTGAAGGAGGGGGCCTGGGAGTCTGTACTTCAGCATTGTAGCCTAAAGTCGCAGTTATGAGATATGAGATGTGTGTAAATCAGTATCCTCCAAATTACAGCACTGATTGCTGAGAAACCATTGTTAAATCTCTGTTTCTCCCTCTCTGCCTGCAGAATAACAGCAGTAATTCTAGAAATGGCAAGGAGTGTTAATGAATTAACACGAATTGTGAAGTTTGTCAGTGCTTTGGAGTTCTTCAGTGAGTGGCACTAAATAAAATGCACTTTGGTCAGTGTTTGTAGGGGACACAGAAAGCTCTGAAGCAACAGGAGAATTCCTGTGGCTGTGGGGTTTCCAGCAACAGTTCTCTGTTGTGGAGAGGACCTGCCACCTCTGAGAAAAGGCAGTGTAAGTGGATGGCAATGGATGTGAAATTGGAGTTCTGCACCCATACAATAATTCAGAGCTGCTCCCAACTTTGCCCCTTAGCGTCTGTTTTGTTACCATTGCATCTCATTGTACCTTTCATTCAAAGCTGGGATGTGAAATGAACCCTGTTATCCTCATTGCAGACTTTGTGCTTTTAAATTAAAATATTTCATTTTCCTTTGGAGACTGTAGTTAATTTGTTGCTTTATCAAGAATGTTTCTTCTACCCAGTGTCATATTCTGTTCTTAGTTCTGGTCTGCATCTCTTCTAGATGGTGAATATCTTTCCTATTAAACAGAAAATTTCTTACAGAGCAGCCAGGAAAGAATCCCTTTTGCCTCTTTAAGCATGCAGGGCTGAAGCTGCTACTGTAGATTGTCATACATTACAATGCTGTCAGCACTGGCTTTTCTCGCATCACAAGGCTTTTTGGAGCCAGGCGGAGGCAAAGCCACTGAGCACTCTCAGAAAGCTTCAGCATCTCCATCAGTGTTTGGCAATGGACTGCTCCATGGCACAGATCTCTGCCATTCTGCTTGACTGAATCAACACCTGCCCAAGGCCTCTGGTCACCAAGGGAGGAGACCCTTAGGTGACTGACAACTCTTTGTTGTTAGTATTAGATTGCCTCATACTGAAATCCTCCTTTTTTTTTTGTCTGCTGCTGAGATTTACTGTTTGGCTTCAGTAAAGTTTTTCTAATTAACCAGGCAGTTGTTCCTACCTATCAGAGTCACAAGGAAGCCTCGTTCTGCAAACCAGGAGTCAGCGAAACTCTGTTGCACTGTTGGTCCTGACTGCTGCTGAGGGAAGCTTGCAGGTCTTCTGGCAGCTGGGAAGAGAGCTGCTGAAAGACCCCTGTTTCTCAGGGTCTTTCACAGACTGACACCCCTCCAGCATCACAGCTGTGGTCTAGCAAGGCATCAATGTGGAAAACAAAACCTCAAAACCTGGACAGGAGGAGAAATGCGTAACCTTTGGAGAATGCTGGAGCTGACATGATGTTTCAGAGCCAGGCTCTATTCTTAGAAGAGTGATGAAAGTAATAATTTAAAAATAAGACCCAGTATAGTGCTAGCAAACAGTTGTATTTATGGTATTCTGTAAGTAAATCCCTTAACAGGAATTGGCTTGACTTCAAGCTCAGAAGCACTCCACCAAAATAAGGGCCAGCTGTGAGGTATCCGTAGTACTGATATGAATAGAAGCACACGTGGCACTTGCTTCATCAGGTGCTCTCAATTGGGCGGGCAACCAATTCCCTTCCTTCTCCCCCAAACTCACACCTGTAGTTTACTCAGTGTAACAGGTCAAACAAGAGCTTTCCAAGGGCCTCTCTGGGGGTTACTCAATGTAAGTGTTGCAATTGGATGTATGTATTCCCCTCTGAAAATCCTTTCAGGTACTTAGGTGGCTGCTGTTTTTCCACAGGAACAACATGGGGAATGGTTGCTGCCTTTACACCATTCACAGCTATATCTGACTGTTGTATTTACCTCTGTTCTCCTCCTTATTTCTGATTTGCATCTAGGTTACCTAACACTATATTTTAACTAGGAATCTTTAGATGTCTTAACATATCCCTTTTTGGGATCATGTACAGTAAACAAAGGGCCAATTTCTGTCTGGCTTTGAGCCAGGGTGGCCACAGATCCATGCTTATGCTAGAGCTAGGATGAACTGTGTGAGGAGTGTCTGATTCATAATCGTTTTATCGGGGAAGAAAAACCACAGAACTAGTTGTACTCAAATCCCATTCATCTGCTGCTTCAGTGCTGTTTGGATTTTGAGGTTTCCCTCAGAAACCTCACTAGTTTTTCACAGCCACAGCTGGATGTAGGACATAATCCTTTCCCATTTGGGTCATGCAGAGTTTTTTCAATAGCATTGACTAAAAGAAGCTGAGACCTTCTAGTTTCCTCTTGTATTTACTCAGGTCAGTGCGAAGTTTAGTAAGGATCATGGAGCTGATCTGGTGTTTTTGCTCACCACGTAACCCTCACCCATGAGTCCAGTCCCACCAGACCAAACTGAAGCATGTGTGTAAGTTACACTGCTGACAGGTTGTTTTATCCTATACAAAAGTTGTTAGCCATCAGTGTCTCACAGCCTGAACACGAGGTCTGAGTTGTGCCTGTTAACTCCTGAGGCTTACGCTGCCCAGTGATGTCAGTGGGAGTCTTGCATGAGTAAGCAAGACATTCTTTACTCTAATTAAATTATTTGACTGTTCTGTATAGTGCATTTAAACTGTAAAGGGGTTTTACACAAGCAGCTGCCAGAGCCACACACCTCATTCCAAAGATTTCACTGCAGCTTTATGAGGGGAAGAGTCATCTACATCTGAAAAATAGTCAGAAGATAAAAAGGCAGAAGTTAAAGAAGTCAAAAGGGTGTGTAATGAGCATTAATAATTCAGATAAACCACAGAACAACCTAGTGAAGATTTCAGCTTTTATTATTAAACATTCATTATGAAATTGGCACAACACATAAAAATAGATCTGTGGTGAATGATACACATTAATACTATTGCCAGGTAGTTTCATGCACACCCTCTGTTTTTAAAACTGGAAAGTAAAGAATATAAGACATTGCATCGGCTAACTGTGAAACCGGTGCTCCGGCAGCAGAGAGAGGCTGTGCTTTCTGTTGACTCTATCAAATGGATAAAGCGGACAGAAATAGTCCTCTATTCATACTTAAAAATAGGAGAATGAAAGAACTGATTTTTAGAGTATGCCCCAGCTGAAAATAACTGGAGAGGAAGAGCTAGTAATACCCCTTTTCTTATGGACCTATTTCCATGAAAGACAAAGGGATTTTTGCCGTGGATTTTAAAAGCAGCAGGATATAGTTATTTGTTGACAGACAAATGGAGGGGACTAGCAACAGAAGCTAAGAAGGACCAGTGGCAAGTGTGAGTTTATTACTTTGATCTTGCACATGCTGCTGAATCTCCTTGTTTCAGTAATTGTGGATGTTCATAACAGCAGTGATTGCTGGGAGGAGCTGGGAGGGTGTATCAAAGCCAGATAAAGCGTCTGCAGTTCATTTTTTCTCCCCAGTGAATTGGCCTCGGTTCTAACCCCACACACCATTCATTGCTAAGTAATTTCTACCTGTACGCTTTCTCATCCATGTGAGAAAATCAGAACAATATCCATGATTACAAAAAATCTCACCAAGTCACTAACTGTTCATTGACTTCTGTCACTTTTCTTGCTAACTACTGTGCTTATCACAGTGAGGACTTAGGGCTGCCTTCAGTCCGACTCTTGTTCCTCAGATTGTCGTATCAGTTCCAGGGGCACTGGGAGATTGCCTAGAGCCATCACTAACTGGCCTTGCAGAACTGTGGTTCTGCATTTTTCTGCAGGGAAAGGACACTGTAAGCTGCTTCAGTGCAGAAAGCGGAGCTGTAGATTTCTCTGGAGAGCACTTCTCATGAGTGGGAGGCAAGATGAGCCCCACATCAGGTACATTGCTCGAATGTCTGTGGGAAAAAAATACCTTAGTTGCATGGCTGCTCCTAAATTTTCCTATTGTTTATTTGGGAGCCTCTTTTAAAGAAGGCGAGTAGGAACATGAACCCATTTATGCCTTCCAAACTTGTAAGTAACCCTGATTTTTAGCTGTGTGTGCTGGTATGGGGTTGCAGAAAGCGGCAGTTTGTAGTGTGGGAAGTGCCCATCCCTGGGAAACTGTCACACATCTCCACAGCCTGTGCTTTTGACTTGGCTTGGAAATGCCCTCTGCCTCCCTCTGAACTCATTGCTCCATTAGGACTACAGTAAGTCATGCCACCCCAACCCTCCTACCAAGCTGTAGAGTGCTGTGGCCACTTCTCTTCTTGTTTCCTCCACAGTGAATAGTTTAAAATCCTGGAAGATAAAAATCTCAAGGCTTTAGTCTCAGCCTCACAGCAGGAGAATGACAGGGGTGGAAAGCTGTGCCAGCAGAATCAGGCTTTCCCTTTGGTTTTCAGGCTGTTTACTCAAAACAAGCCCTTGAGAAAGATGCCATGCCTCAAGCAGATGTCACATTCAACCGGTTTAGCAATATTACACCTATTTCTTCTCAAGCGAGTCAAGGAGGGGAGGGAGAATACAATATATGTTAGTGCAAGTTCACAGAGACAACACATGAATATTTAGCACAAACTGTTCTTTCAAGGTGAGGCAAAGGTTTCTAATTGTGACACAAAAAGAAGGTATCTTATAACATTTTTAAGAACTTGGCCATTAGAAAGCCTTTAAGTAAAATGTGTTTACAGACTACCTCACATGATACTGAAGTATTTCAAAGCTCTTTCTGAGTAGGTAATAACCTTTTTTTTTTTAAAAAAAATGAACCAAACAAAAACCAACAAAAATCAGCTTTATCACAGCCAATTCTAAACGTAAGTAAATATTTCAGTATTTTTGGTTAGTTTTAGCTATGCTAAGTTGAGAGATTCCATTCCACATGGGCTTTACCCATTCAAAGCTTCTTTCATTTCAGAATTAATTTCCTTACAGGAAACCACAGAAATATTCAGTTAATAAACTCTAGCACAAGATTTCAAAAGCTGGTTCACACACTCACATAGTCCTGAAGAACTGCATCTTCCAATAAGCTCACAGACTACTTCTCCCTTCCAAAAAACATTTAGAAAACCTGGCCCAATTTGGGAATAGTCTTATTTCAGGTCTATTAGAGTATATGTCAAAAATGAAAACTGAATAATGCTTGAATTGTGGAGAGCAAAGAATTCAGATATAAGTTTTGCAGCATAGTCTCCATAGTCAGCAACTGGATTTAGCTCAAAGTCTAACTGAACAGAAAAGTTTAAGGCCTCAGTTTTCTCTGACTTACGCTGCACGTTGTGGTGTTCAGCAGGAGCTTCTGAACATGGCCAGCCAACCTTAACCAAGCACATGTGCAACAGCTCTTAGATACATAAATATCATCCTTCCTTTGCCTGCCATCAGCTAGTACTGCCTGAGAGCAAAAGAAAAATAAAAAAGGCTTCCAAACTGCTGTTAGACAAATAGATGTGGAAGCTGTAACTGTGAATTTCCACCCTTTCCTGAGCTCTTGGCCAAACCACAGCCTATCAGAAGTGGCTTCACAGCCCTTCTTGAACTCAGCCTGGCTCAGAAACCACAACAGGGCGGAATCAAGTGGTGGGCACTGTGGTAGGTGGAGTTACACAAAGGCAAAAGCAGAATCAGGTTCTAAAAAACATTTTCCCCAAAACAGAAAACTACTGGAGTAGGAACAAACAGGAGTACACAGTGCAGTGAGTGGGAACAAAGGCGAGGCAGTAGCGCTGAGACCTTGCTCCCAACAGACACGCCACTGATGCAGAAGGGCATCAAGTTCATCTTGGCATCCCTGTTGT
Source organism: Piaya cayana (assembly GCA_013389865.1). Classification (NCBI taxonomy): domain Eukaryota; kingdom Metazoa; phylum Chordata; class Aves; order Cuculiformes; family Coccyzidae; genus Piaya; species Piaya cayana. Next base: position 359,681 of record WAAB01007954.1, read on the forward strand.
AAGCACCGTGCTGTACTGAGCCAATGCTGGATAGTGAAAGCCTGAGGGCTGTGCTAACCTGCCAGGAATTCTATCTAAGCAGCTGAAAATTCATGTCAGCCAAATGGTGTCTTCCAGGATACAGTAAAGGCACGAAGGAGAAATCTCTACTGGCCTTGTGCTGTCAAGGAGATTACTTTTGTGTTTGTGCTACTGGAGGATCATGATTCTACTTACTTCCTCCAGCCTCCCATTTCTGGCCCACCGGACTAGCTGGCCAACCTCAGGCAATGCCACTGCTTGAGCAAACCTGGCTTTACGTATATGGTTGGAGAAATCGCTAAGCAGGGAGGGTGCTAAATATCTCTCCAAACAGAATCCATCTTCTGCCTGCATCTTCTTTGGAACCATAAAGCATTTCCAGGTTGGAGAAAAATCCAAACACCTCATGTAGAAGCACCTTTCCCCTTGGATTTTTATTATCATCATCATCATTTTTAAGAATATATTTTGTACCGAAACACTGTCAGCATTCTTTATACAATGGAAAATGACACAGTCATCATGTAAAAGAGTAAAACCAGAGCAAGACCAGAACATTTCATATCAAGATTCAATCTGGAGTACAATTAAAAGCCACACACCAGACAAAAAGTTCATCTGGGAAAAAAACAGTTTCTCTCTTAATTTGGAAAAAAAGGAGGAAAAGTCAGGGAACATCAATGTTAAGGCTAAAAATTCAATTTTTAACTAATATTTTATAGCAGATGGCCCGATTCTGAACTTGTCTGCAGCAGCAGCAACAGCTCTCTGGCTTTGCAAAGAGATTTGCAGTCGCATGAAATAAGAATCGGGCTTCTGCACTCAGAGGACTCTGATTGACCTCAGCAAGCTTTGGACTAGAGCCACAGTTGGAATTTCAGCTTGTAGTCTAAGGCTTCTTAACTACAGGCCAAATTAGCGCAAAATGAGGCTTTGCAACTGGCATTCTACCCTTTGGATATTCCAGTTCTCATTGCTTTAAACCACAGCTTTATTGCAGGTTTAACATAGTTCTGTTTGTGAGATTTTTCTCTCTCTTTTTTATTTATTTTTTCTTAAATACTGTGCTACAAAGGATGGTTTTGTAGTCTGTCTTAGAAAGTCCCTATATTACATGTTTTCAAAATTGCCTAAATATATGCTTATGTCATGATTATAACTACTCAGAAAGACCTGCTATAGTCTGTTGTGAGCAGCCAAGGAAAAAAAGTGTATTTAGTCCTAACAAAGTCAAGAAGAGTGGCTGTGTTCATTTATAGTGTAGCGCAGTGACTGTGTTTATATAGCTATAACTACTATTTAAAAAGCTACTCCAAAAGTTATTATTTATGTGCAGTAGCTGATTTTCAAGCATTAATAACTTGGCTGTCTAGACAAGTTTTAATTGTCATATCAAAGGCCAAATGTGTTCTCAAACAAGTGCAAAAAAAATCTCTCACCTCCCTTGGAAAGAGGCTGGTTCTCTTTCTGAACTAAGAGACTGGCAAAATTAACTTTTTCTCAGGTTATAAAAGCACAGTTAAACCTACAAATTTGCTGTTTAAGTTTCTAAAATGGATTGACTTTAACTCAAACCTATCCTGTGCAGCAAAGTTAGTAAGCCCTGAAAAACAGTTTCTAGTGAATATGCAGAGTTCCCCCCACCCCCACCAACTACCATGCCCACATATTCCCAGGGCCTAGAGGGCTCCATTAAAATGTAACTAAATGTTTGACAGGAAATGTGAATTTTCAAGAACCATACCTAAAGTTTACTGAAAGAACCTAAGACATTTTGCACATTCAGAATGTTTACACTTTGCTGTTCTTAACCATCTGTAAGACTGTTCATCTTAGTATACTAATAATACATACAATGAGTATAAATAAATAAACTACAGGTAAGCTTTAAAAATTGTATTAACAATACATTGTGCAAAAACTCGTAACGATCTACATTCTATGCAAATACCCTGACTAAAATATACAGGCTGTGTCCTCAAACCCTCATTCAGCTTTTGCACAGTCCTTGGGCCAAATCAGCAGTTGGGATGGATCAGCAAAGTTCCACTACGAGCTGTGGAGGTAATGCTGATTTACACCAGCAGAAGAGCTGGACACCAGGCATGTGCAAAAATCCCATAGAAATCAGTGGGAATTGTGCTTGACTAAGGACTAAACAGTTTGATTGCAATTGCACCCCATTAAAGTGAGTGGGAGTTTTGCCATTGATTTCCATGGAACCAGGCGCAGGCCCCGGGTAAGGACATCAGCACGTGGCCCTATGTTGTGCTACACTACTCCACTTCAGTGCAGAAACAATATTTGCAAAAGAAAAACTTTTTTGTTGTTGTTACTGGTGTTCAGTAACCGGTTTTAGCACTGTGATACAGAAATTGCCTTCCTGTGAGATTTTAAACAAGACTGAAATTTCAGAAATCACCTTTCTGCGAGATTTGAAACAAGACTGCAAGTCTTTCTGAATCCAATCCAATTTGATTATCCAGCATAGGTAGGCTATTTTGTTCCAAGAAAAATGGCTCAATGTCTATTAACCAGCCATGTTCTTCACTGGGATAAACAACAGCCTGGTTTGCCAGCACAGGAGTGAAGAACTGCGTGTGGAAAAGGAACAGGGCAGCCTTCCTACCATAGCTGTGTCCAGAGCTGGCTGTCGCTTCTCCAAACAGACGATGGCACCCAAGCCAGTTTGGAATCTGCAGTCCTAACTTGCTCAGCCAAGTTTTGTAAGCTGAAGATCCCCATTTATCTTTATTGTGTCAATTGCTGACAGTGTTTCAATACGATGGTAAAAATCAAAGAGCTGATGTCCATCCACAAATATTCTAAAGCGGGGATGCTCGCAAAGTATCTCAACCTGTAAAAATAAAATGAAGGATGTTGTTCACAGGGTAACCAGGCAGTTATTTCTTAGACTACAAAAAGCACCCCATTACCCTTTAAGCAGTGTTGGTGCAGTCACATTCTGCTACTGATGTGCCACGTAACAGCCAGGGCTGAGCCCAGTTTGTCCCCATGACACCAGTTACACTGTGACAGATATGCTCTTACTTCACAGGGATGCTAATCCAATCTCACACTTGTTGCAGGATAGACCCTAGAACCCAATCCCACTGGCATAAGAGAGATCTTGCCTCTTGGAATAATGCCAAAAACAGAGTCAAACTGCAAATTACAGGGGGAATAAATTGCATCTCCAAATCAAATATTGCATTCCTTGCAACAGAATTTAGTTTTGCTGCAGAATGAGGGGGCAGTTCCCTCTGCAATGCTTTCCACACTTTGTTAATTTACTGGAAGGGAGTGAACATGAGAGAAGGGATAGGTTTGCCATCCCCTCCCACACAAACTCACAGAGTTGCTGCAAAACTAGAAAGACTTCACTATTGTGGCTGCAAACAGCCCAGGACTCCCTGTTGGACCGGACTCCATACTGGGGCTGCAATAAAGGAAATGCAGTGCAGGATGGCTTGAATTCAGCTAGACAGTTTGCATGAGGCATAAACAGGATCAAGGAGGGACACAGCTCATCCCTCCTCCTAGAGACCTGCAGAAATGCTCTGGATAATGCTCTGCAGCTGAACACGCCTGGACAGGTTGGGAGATTCCTGATGTGAGGGGTGGCTTGAGAGGGTGCCCTGTAGTTAAGCTTGCTAGAGCTGCCCCAGCAGGAAGCAGGGATATGAGGGCACACAAGATGTGCTTCTCGTACAGGCTCTCAGAGACCTCTGGTTCCAGGCTAAGAAGAAAATCTGCAGAGAAGCCATGAGTAAATCCTGGGTCATTTCAAGAGGCTGGTAGTCTGGAATAAGCACTGCTTCCAGGCTCTTGACTCCGCTACTATTACAACATATAAAAACGGGAATGCAGCCAGTGATAAACTGACTGAGGCAAAGCCTGACTGGCTTGGAGCACATTGCAGTGCGAAAAGTGGCAGCAGACAGGCCAGGAGAGCTTAAGCTCCTGGGCACTCGACAGCACACCACATAACAGGAAAGCACCCATCCTGCCACGTAGCTCCTGTGTCCCTGCAGCAGGTACATCCAGCCCTAGGCTTTGTTATGTAAAAGATATGGTTAGCCTCAACACTGCCTACAAACCATTTTTTTCAGGTCACCCTGGGCCACGTCAGAATGGTAATTGGACTGGATCACAGGTAATTGGCAAGAACACTTAATAGTCTAATTTATTCACTAAGAAGGAGACCATCAAAGGTACAAAGTCAATTGGGAGCCTAAATTCCATTTGTGCATCGGCGGGGGTGTGTGTGTGGGGAGCAGGGAATAAGAAAGAGAACTCCCTTTTCACAGTATCTCATGCCAAACATTCAATATCGCTGTCCTCTAATGAAAGCTGCCATTAGTGGGACACCCACAAAGCATGCCCCGGGTAATCTGCTGCTCAGCCATCACCCCTGTAGCAGGTAGGTTAGCCTGCTCAGCCCAAGCAGAACCAAGTCTCCAAGCCCTCTCAAAGTGCATTTCCCACACGCACCAAAGGGTGTTGCTAGTTCTGATGGAAGAGTTAGTAGAAGTTAAGTAGAGCGCAACCAATTTGCAGCAAAACCAGTCATAAACACCCTCACAAAGCCCAAGCATCTGGGGAGACAGTGAGCTTTTGGGGTTGGGGGAGATTATCTTGGGGGCAAGAAGGATTAAGAGAGTTTGGCATCTGGTCAGAGGACTGGCATTTAGCAGAGGGACCAGGGAGGTTTCATAAGAGGGGTGGGGAGGAGGAGGAGGAGGAGGGTTTGGCTGGGTCAGCCGCATGGAGAAGGCATTCGGCCTTTTTTCCCCTCCACATAGTGGAGCCGCTGAGAGAGAAGAGGCCCTCTGCAGCTGCACACTTTGTTAGTTCTGATTTGCAAAGACATCTTCACATAACCATAAACACTACAGATGGGAATCTGCTTCTAGGTCAATCCAGTCCATCCCTTGCACCACAGCATTTCCACGTACACCATTTTCAAGTGGCTACAGACTTAAATTTGACAGGAGATTTAATCCCAGAGCTCAGAAAAGAAAACCACTATTGCTTAGCTGTTTAATCTGCTAACACGAAGGGCTACGGTCAGCCTCTGCGTAACATCCCTGGAGACAAAGGATGAACAAGATCCTTATTAGCTGCGCTAAATTGCGAACACTATGTCCATTAAAAAAACCATCAAATCATATGGCAGTTCCAGAGTATTTACATTCTCCAGTAATAACTTATAATGCACTAATAACATAGAGGTACTTTTTAATTTGTAGCTATAAAATTGAGCTCAGGAAGTGCACTTCATTGCACAGTAATACAACCTCCGACTTGACATAGCACCCAGGTGAGGTGTTCGTAGTGCCAGCTGAATTGCTGCACACAGCAGCGGGATCTCCACGCAACTTCTGATCGATACAAACAATCTGTCAAACAGTGTCTCAGCCAAAGAAGCGTGGGCTACACCATGATTTCATGAGAGGCAAGTCAGGTTCTGCCACGACTCTAATCACATAACACTTTATCAGATATGGTGCATAGTGCTGTCATCCTGGTACTCACCCTAAAAGGCTGGTCCGGTATAAACGGAAAGTAAGGAATAGACGATTGCTCTTCCCCCCATTGTCCAGCTATACAAGAGTTTCTGACAAACTGTCTGTCTGTAAACAATGCTTTCAGTTCAATAGCTACATCCGCAGGAGGATCTTCCGATTCCCCACAAGTCAGACTGATGCCAAAGCTGTAACACAAACAGAATGACTCTCACCCACCCAGGAACAACCAAAAGAGCCCCAGATGTTGCTGGTGTCATTTCTCAGCTTATTAAAGCCGTTGGTGGTGTAGCAACTCAGCTCATTCAGGGCTCTGAGGGCTCAGCCAGGACAAGAACACGGTTATAGCATATATACATATAAAAAACATGTGCATGTGCACTACACATATATGTGTATACGCATATATGGAAATATATATTTGGGGTGTACAAGAAAGCTGTGGAGGGACTGTTTACAAAGGCTTGCAGTGATAGGACTAATGGGCATGGCTCTACATTGGAGAGGGTCAGAGTTCGACTAGACATAAGGAGGAAATTCTTTACCATGAGGGTGGTGAGGCGCTGGCACAGGTTGCCCAGGGAAGCTATGGCTGCCCCATCCCTGGAGGTGTTCATGGCCAGGTTGGATGGGGCCTCGGGCAGCCTGATCCAGCGGGAGGTGTCCCTGCCCATGGCGGGGGGGGCAGACTGGATGGGCTTTAAGGTCCCTTCCAACCCAATGCACTCTGCGGTTCTGTGATCCACGCTCCGCACATTTCACTCCCCAGCGACACGCCGGGAAACGGGCTCCCTTAGAGAAACGCCCCCTCTATGGGCCAGAGCAGAAACCAGCACGCTATATTTAAAATGACAAAAATAATCCCTTTCTCCGCAGGAGGGGTCCCCCCCGCCCCCCGGTGCCGGGCGTTACCTCTCGGGGTTGAGGTCCACTATGCCCATAACTAAGATCTTCTTTCCCGGTCTCATCCCTCCTTTGATGTGCCCGCAGAACGGGACGATCTGCAAAGGACAGAGCGGGGTCAGGGCCGGGAAGGTGCCGAGCCCCCGCCGCCCCCCCCAGCGAGCCCCGGCGTTACCAGGCGCGGGAAGCACAGCTCCGCCTGCACCGGCGATCCCAGCGCGTGGTTCAGGTGCCCGTCCTCGATTTTCTGCGGGGAGAAAGGAGCGCGCTGAGGCCGCGGTGCCGCCGGTGCCCCCCCCCACCACTCGGTTCCCCCCCCTCCCTCCCTCTCCCCGCACTCACCGGCGCGTCCCGCTCCGCCGCCGTCCCCGCCATCTTGTGCGGAGCGGGGGGGGCGCGCGGGCCGCGCACAAGTACCGGCGGGGGAGGGGCGGGGCGGCCCCGCCGCGCCCGGGAGCGCGGCCCTGCCCGGGGGGGGCGGAACCGCGGGGCGGGGACCGCGGAGAGCGCAGAGACCCCGCGCGTGGGGACCTCGTGCTGGGCGGGGAGACCTGGCCCTGGGTACGGGTACCCCGGTAAACACAGAGACCCCAGCTGTGCTGAGCTTGGGACCCCGGTCCTGGGCATGGGGACGCTGTGCTGTGTGGGGACACCCGTCCCTGGTCACAGGGACCCGAGCCCTGAGCATGGAGGCCCCAGAGAGCACAGAAACCCCAGCCCTGGGCATAGTAATCCAGGCTGTGCTGAGCACGGAGACCCCAGCCCTGAGCATGGAGACCCCGGCGAGCACAGTGACCACAGCTGTGCTAAGCATGGAGCTGGCCCTGGGCGTAGAGACCCCAGTGAGGATGGAGACCCCAGCTGTGCTGAGCATGGGGACCCCAGCCCTGGGTGTGGAGACCTCAGAAAGCACAGAAACCTCAGCTGTGCTGAGCATGGAGACCCCAGCCCTGAGTACAGAGACCCCAGCCCTGTGCATGGAGACTTAAGCTGTCCTGTGTGGGGAGATCCCAGCCCTGTGCATGGAGACCCTGGCTGTGCTGGCAGAGTGTAGTGGTGGGCCTGTCACCTGAGGCCTGCAGGTGAGGGTTGTTTGGAGAGGGACTCCTTGTTCCAGGGAGCACATTTATTCCTGAGTTTGGACCCTGCAAAGAGGCTGAGTTGGGCATCTTTGGGTTACTCTCCTTCTCCAGAGATGCAGAAGTCACTCAGCCCCCCCACAAATGAACCATCTCCCTGCTCCCCTGCATCCTGGTGTCCTGCCTCACAGCGTGGTGGTTGAGTGCTGTGGCAGCTGGTTCAGTGGGACACATGGCCTGTCAAGAGGCTGGCATGGTGCTAGGCGAGCAGCAGCCTCTCAGCCAAGTCAGGCAGCAAGCAGCTCCTTTGAAATCCTCTCTGCCAGCCTCCTAATGAGACTTGGTAATTGCATAAGTCAGTGGCTGGGAGCTCCTATTTACATGCAGTGCCCATAGTTATGCAACGTGGCAGTGTCTGTGAGTGTCCCGCTCTGCTGAGAGCACGACCAAGCTTCCTCCAAGGCCACCAGTCCTGCTCTTGTCTTCTGTGCAATGCCAGGAATCCCTTTCCTGCACCACAGCAGGAGTGACTTGTTCCTCAAGCATGCTGTAATGATCCTGTTGATGAGTCTAGGGTCCTGCAGGGGGAGATTAAGGAAGGCTTCTTGTTTCCTCACCATTGGGATTTGGTGGCATGAACATCTCTTTAGCAATGTGGCACAGTGACTGGGCTTGGCCTGTGTCCTCCAGGACCATGCACGGTTTGCTTGGCTTTTCATGCTTCTTCCCTGCACATTGGGCTGGGTCAGCAAATGGTGCTGTCCTTCCTCCTCTGAGGATTAATTACACACATTGTGCAAAATGGAGTGGAAGAAACTAAGTCACTGCAATATTTAGGGTTTCAATATGACAGTGCGTGTCCATTGGGAAACACTTGCAATCTGTAGGTGATGCCATTTGAGAAATCAAGAGCTGTTGAGAGTCAGTACAGATTGTGCAAGTGTGTTTAGATGCTTGGCTACTTTTTCAGTAGTGCCTACTAATTTGGGATGTTTTCATCTCTGGATACCCAGCTGGAGGTGGCTCATAGAAGCTAATGTTTGTGCATACAGCTCTGCTAGAAGTCAGTGAAGTCACATCTTCTTCTGTATCAGTGCAGCAGCGGACATCCCTGTGGCCCAGGTCTCAGTATGGGAATACCACTGAACTGTTTTCTTCATGCCACAGTACTGTGTGTCAGCCGTCACCACATGGAAAAGCACCTTCCTCAAATACTGCCAGGAGACTGACTTCATAAACAGCGCAGTAATGTGAAACCATTGCACAGGAGAAACAGTAGGCTTTCGAGTGGTGAGTGTATTTGAAAGTTCACCACAAAGAGCAACTGGAGTTGGCTTGATGGTTTTGTCAACTCCTGTGTGCTGCTCACCTCTGTTCTCACCAGTGCTGATGCCAGCTGCATGATACTTTTTTTGCTCTTTGCCTAAGGGAGAACAGAAATCACCCGTACCTTTTTATTTTTATTTAGTGGTGCAGTGTTACATGATGCTCAAGAGCTGTTTTCAGGACATGTTGTCTTTTCCTCTGCTGTACAGGGAGCCACTTTATTGGATAAGATTAAATTTATTGGATACAAAAATCAAGCCAGCCAGTCCTTTGTGCCAAAGCATGAATTCTTGCGAGGACAGAGGTCATCATTATGTCTTTGCTTTGTAGCTGGTCTTAATGGAACTTTGGCATTTCCAAATAATTAAATAGCAAGACTTAGCCATTTGGCTAGCTGCTATGCCTGTGTTTGTCTCTTCTGGCATCTTTTCTGAAAACTAGCATAAATGCAACATTTGTTTTGTTGGCCATGGAAAGATTGACTGGAACAACCTGCTGGATGAAGTGACAGTGGGGTAGGACATTCATGGTTTTTTAGGGCACTGACAATCAGGCCTTTACGTTTCTGTGCCATGCTTTCCTCTCACCCCATAAAAACCCAGCAGGTCATTGAAAATGCTATTTGCACCACAAACAAGGTGAGGCAGTCAAAGCAGGAGCTTTGCTTCTGTGTCCTGCTGTCTGTTCCTGCCACTGGAGTTCTCCAGCAGGAGTGCCTACCTAGGTGCTGCCCAGCGGTACGAGAAGCATGATTGGGTTTCTGAGCAGGGCTGTGCCTCCTCACCATGGAGGAGCTTCCTCAAGACCCAGCTACCTAGCAGATTCCCTTCTGCAAAAAGGCTGCATGTTGAGTGCTGCCATCTAAGCTCCTGCACTTCTGAAAAAGGGAGAGGTCTGATCTAAATCTCACCCATGCAGTCCCTGTTAAATCATCTGCACAAAAATAGGCCCCATTCAGTATTTGTACCAGCCTTCTCAAAAAGGAAGGTCTTGTGGTTTCATGCTTGAGGGCCTGAGTTTGCAGACCTCATGGCAGTAGCTGGAGCACCATGATAAATGTTTGTGCTCCGTTGAAATAATCCCGAGGTACAAATTACTGAACTTGACTGGTTGACCAAGTTAAAAAACCCTTGTGGATAATTATCACCTTCCATTTTGGGGTTCATACAGCCCCTTGCTCAGTGGAAGCCTTGAAATACTGAGAATTGCATAAAGATTAAAACGAGTGGCATGCTGTGAACACCGTTTGGGAACAGTTAATGATGTGCCATGACCAGCCCAGCCACCACAGCCATTGCTGAGAACTGGCAAACCATGAATGTCATCATAATCCCAGCACCTTGTATCTTGCAGCCACTCCCTTTGATGATTTAAAAAGGTGTATCTAATTCTTTGTCGGCCTTCACCAGAAAGGAATGCAGCACGATCGCAATTTTGGTGTGGTATAATTACCCTCCCTTTCTTGCCCCATTACACTGACATTGCTCTCCTCACGCCTGGGTTTATAGGCTGACTTGTACAACCTCTCTGGTTTGTTTTGCTTTTTTAATGGCATTGGTGAGAAGATGGGAGGTGTTTGTCTGGTTTCGTGGAAGCTTCCTTTGGTTTCTGGGTGGCAAGGCACCAAAATCCTGGTTTTTGTAAGGCTTGGGAAAAGCTGAGTAATACAGTAAAGGTGAAATTGTGGGAATAAGTTTGATACAGTGGATGGAGCCAAGTATATAATAGTTCAGAGGAATTCCTCCTTTTCAGAATTACCACAGTAAAACTGCTGTGACGATAAACAATTATTTGGATAGTGTGGGTTTTCTTTGACCTTTGTAGCTTTGCTGCAGCAAACCTTCAGGCAGAGGTCTGGGAGACCAAATCCAACCGTGCATAAATTTGCCCTAGGTGGGTGGCTTGGGAGAGAAAAACGCTGATGGTGTGTCACAAGAGGCTGGAGAGCAGAGTGGGAGATGTTGGACTTGCCCTTTTGCCATGTGGCATCAGTGTTCCGAGGTGGGATTCCCACTGCATACCGAGCCTGAAATGCAACATACCACGTACCTGTGGAAATGTTCATAACCCTGCCCTCCCATGCTACCCATGGGAAAGACAAATGACAGTTATCAGTACAGACAGTGCGTAGAGGGTGTTTAGCACGCCTGTGTGCTTTCCCAGGCTGCTACAACTTCAAGGACGGAAGAGGGAATCTGGGGCCAGGAGCACCACCCTCCTGTTGTAATTTATTTCATGTGCCTTCCTTGCTTCTTGTTGTCCCCTGAATTATTCTGGTCTGAGTCTTGCCCTTAGGGATTCAGTGTCTGGCTGTGCTTGAATCCAGTGGAGAAGTCGGTTTTCTGTGGCTCTCAGAAACAGAGACTGTGTAAATTGGTATTGAAGGAGATGATCCTGGTGAGTGAGGCATTTGGTCACACACAGAACTGCTGCACATCTAGTGCGGAGCACATGCATTGATATCGGAAGTAATTGTCTTGCAGATTGTTTACCGGAGTCTGCACCAGGAACCAAAGGTATGTATGTAAGGGCATGTCAGATAAGGCAGTAGTTGCTGGCTGAAGGTTGCTCTTCATGTTCAGGATCTTTCAGCCCTTCCAGTCCCTTCCACAGAGAATTGATATCCAAAGGCATGGGTCAGACAGAGCTGCAAGCATCCCCAGGGGACAGACTATATTTTCATGACTCAGAGGCTGGTCTTTCCTGATGTGTCTTATTTGTTACTTCTTTGGTAATATCATTGTCATATCTCAACAATTTTATTGCGAATCTCATGATGTTGGCTCTTTTTCAGTTTCAGTTTGCAGGTGCTTGTTCTTTCACAAGTACCTGGTTTTCAACTTATTCATGGATTTATTTTTTTCTAAAGAGACAGTTTCTAGGCTTTTTTTTTAAAGAGGAAAATTCTAGCCATTTGTGAATATGGTTACTTTCTGAAGAACTGACATCTAGTGGCAAATAAAAAGGACAAAGAAAAAATATTTATTTTAAAGAATATTGTGGGTGGGGATTCATGTCCACGATGCATCACACCTGTATACATCTGCCAGAGGATGTGGCTTTTACCCATAAATACCAGCATGTGAAAACGTCTTTCTGTGTGCATTTTAAGTTATTAGCGACTGCTGTTCATCTTCCTTCCTGTTACCCAAAAGGAGGAGACATTCTTGTTTTGGAAATAGAAAAGATGCACTTGTAATCCTAATTGCAGTGGCCTAGGGAGACCTGCAGATGGAGGATGGAACTAACTGTGGGTGCCCCAGGCGTGGGCACAGGGAATCCAGGGAAAGCCACATGCACTCCTGACTGAGGCAGTAGGGATCATCTTGCTAAGCAGGTGGCAACAACGGTTTGCAAACCTCAGCTGCTGCTTCCCCACTGAATTGCTGGCAGAGAAGTAAAGATCGTGGCTGTTGAGCACCGTAAGGCAGTTCTTAGAACAGGACAAGGCAGTTGTTGTGCCCAGTTCCCCACGGCCATAAGACGTTGTCTTATGGTCACATTTTTAGGAATTTGTTTTGCTCCACCTTAAAATTCTCCTGACCTTCACTGAGCTATATAAGATATTCAGGCTGGTGTAGGTTGTTCTGCCACTAATTCTGGGGCATGATGGACCTAGCAAGATGAACCTTCAGTCATCCCAACCACTGGAGAGCTTGGGGAATACCTGGAACAAAGAAGGTGTACTCTTAGTGCAAGAGGTTCTGGAGGGATCAGGTAGTAGAGAATGAGATCAGAGAACACCTAAGTGAAGTGAAGATGTACAAGTCCCTGATGAGGTCTGATGGGGTGCAGCCTCAAGTGCTGAGGGAATCATGGAATGGTTTAGGTTGGAAAAGACCTTTAAGATTATCAACTCCAACCCTTAACTTAGCACTGCCAAGTTTGCCACTAAACAATGTCCCTAAGCACCACACCAACACGCCTTTCAAATACCTTCGGGGATGGCAACTCAACCACTTCCCTGGACAGCCTGTTCCAATGCTTGACAACCCTTTCAGTGAAGAAATTTTCCCTAATATCCAATCTGACTGTCCTCTGGTGCATCTTGAGGCCATTTCCTATCGCTTGTCACTTGGGAGAAAAGACCCAACACCCATGTCACCACAAACCTCCTTTCATGTAATTGTCATGTGTGATGAGGTCTCCCCTCAACCTTCTTCTCTCCAGACTAAATAGCCCCAGTTCCCTCAGCTGCTCCTCATAAGACTTGTGCTCCAGACGTTTCACCAGCTTTGTTGCCCTTCTCTGGCCAAGAAGCACTACCTGGGCACTGCCACCCCACTTCCCATCTTCACTATTGCATTGCTGGCTGGGCATTACCCATGGGGATAAGGTGCCAGAGCCATCCTGTAGCCAGCACCAGCAATAGCTCTCTCTTCTGGGCCATAAACAATTCCTTGTAAACAGTGTTCCCCAAAGAAAGGTGAAGGGAATCTGCTTCTTCCTGCCTCTATGAATTTGAGAGAGCTTTCTGACTCTGTTGTTGTAGGTGCTGATTAATTTTTCCTAGCTGAACTCTGTGACTCCTGAGCCCCAGCAGTTGATGTCCACAATAAAATTATCTTTTCACTCCTCTGACTATGTCTGCCATAGGACATTTTGGACTGGGGAGCTGGAGTTTTTTTGGTGAATCATCAGGGAGCAGTTTGGGATTGTCCCCTGTCCCAGCATGCTTTCCAGCAGGCATCAGTGCTTAGTTGAGGTACTTTAGGAGTGAAATCAAAGAACAGTATCAGACAGGAGGGTGGAGGTTGGAAAGGACTTATTGAAGTCTTCTGGTCCAACATCTGCTCAAGCAGGCTCGCTTAGAGCAGGTGGTCCAGGACCATGTCCTGGTGAGTTTTTAGCATCTCCTGAGAGCAGCACCAAGAGGTCAGAGCAAGGGCAAGACCTAGGCAGCGTGTGGTAGCCAGGAAGGTCTGAAGATTTTCTGCAGCTTGCTGTCCCCTGCAACCATCGTCTTTGCACACTCATTATCAGGCTGTTGCCTCAGACCCCCCTATATCAAGCGATGGTAGAGATTAACTTCCACACTGGCTGGTGTAAATGTGTCAACTCACCCCAAACCCTTTTGAAGTGGTTCCAACAACAGCCAGACTTCTGAGGCTTTCATATTTCCCAGTATGGTACAGGAGGCACCCACACCAGGGGACAGGGGAGGAAAAGTGAGCACTGTCGCTACCAGAAAGTAACTATTTTGCTCATAAATGCACAAGTTATGAATTACAGATTGCCAGTTATGAGTTAATGAACTTGTGAGTTCAAAACTTAGTGAAGTAGGTGGTAAAGGAGTTAATTCATGCAGTAGACTAGTCTGTGCAAAAGGGATTGAGCCCTTGATTTCCATTTTTGTTTGTTTTCCTAATGAGCTTATAATATATAGTTGGTATTGAGTATGCGTTCCACTAAAATATGAGATCCAAACAGACCATGACACTAGTCTGTCCTGAAGAGGCTTCCTGTTGCTTTGTGTGATCTGCAGGACAGGGTGGTGGCTCTTTACTGTTTTGCAAAGCTCCACAGAAAATATTCTCTGTCTGTGTGTTAAAAGACCTGCATTAGTATTTCTCTTTTTATTGTGCTTTCTTGCAAATGAAGCTTGGAACACGGCAATCACATTTTTACATTTTGACTGCCAGCTCCAGTAGTTGAAGTTTTATGCAGGGGATATTCTGTGTTCAATCATACATGGGCAATGCAGTGCCTCTGTGGATTTGCAGGGCATCACTGGTTGGTCCAAAGCTGTGCACAGGTTTTGGTGCACTACGAGCAGTCTGAGCATCTGACCAACTCCCAAACAGCTGCAGGTACAGCATAAGACCAGCAACTCTTCATCCTCCAACAGTGGCTTCAGAACACCCCAGTTCAGTCAGTACATCTGGCCAGGCAGAGAACAAGGCCATTGCTGAGAAGAAAAGGAAAGGTGGAAACTGCTCTAGGTGTCTGATCAAGACAGATTTTAATGGCCCATGTACATCGATTTCAGGTGCTGTATTCACACTCAGAACTTGTTGCAGTCAGAACTCATCTTCCCGTCTGGATCATAAGAGGTATCCTCCATTAGAGCCACTTTGTTCTGACAGGCATCCTGCTGTGCATTGCGGCAGTTCAGAGCTAAATAATTTATCTTGGAAGCACATTTTGTACATGACTTAGAAAATGGAAGAGAACAGGAATATTGCAACAGTAAACCGTGGGGTGGACAAATACATCCTGCCCTGTTGTTTCTAAGCATTGCACTTTGCCATCCATTGTTTCAAAATTGCTGTCTCTCCTGTAATTACCTTCAAAAGAGAAGGCTGATCCAAAGTGGTTTTTTTTTTTCAGGGTGGTTCACTGATTTTCATTTTTAATAATCGTGGTGAATGAACAAGACAAAAAACCCCCACTATGATATATTACCTAGAATTTAAACCAGAAAGAATGTGCATATGTGCCACAGCACACTTCATCTGTGGACAACAAAGGACCTCACAGAGGTCATAATCATAATTTCAAAGACAGAGAAACAGGGGTGCTGATAGAAAAAGCGGTTTAACAGGTCAGTTGCCAAGCAGGGCAAGAGCCTCCTGAGCCTGTACTGCAGGTCGAAATGAGGGAACAGAGGAAGACAAACCTGTCCTCATCTAATCAACCTACCCAGGTCCCAAGGGCACTGAAGGCACCATGATGAGAGAACAGCAAATCATGCCACAAGCTGTGGAGCCAGTGAAGTCTGGTTTCCCCTGATTTTGCCTCTACAGGGTAGCCTAAGTTTTTTTCCTGATGTTGGCCTTTGATGGTACAATCATGGGGTGCCACTGTGACCTTTCCCTTACTATGGGCACTAATGGAGTCTGACTCCTGAGATTATTGTCCATTTTCCCAAAACTTTTGGGTACTAAAGAATTCTTGAGCCTTTCTATTTGGTGTGATCACTGTGAATCAGTGCGGTCACAGAGAACGTGTCCTTGTGTGCTCATACAGATGCATGCACACAGAGACATGTCTGTCATAGCATTGCGATATAGAGGGTACTTTATCCTATGGAACTATACAGTCAGTCAACAATTTAATATTGTAGATCTGTGAGTTTTAACTGTTTTTCTCTGTAACAGAGGTCTGAATTGTGTATAAGGGAAGGTCCAGCAAGGATTTTCACAATGTAGATTCAGGAGCCACTACTCATCATACAGAAAAAGCCTTCCCAAGGGAGATGCAAAATGAGTTTTCCAACTCTGTAGTTGCATCTGCTTTGATCCCTGTGAGACTCACTACAAAGTGAGACTCATTCAGTTTATTCATCTGATGAATAGCTAAAGCGAGAAGACTTTTTTGTGCCTGCAGTCATGCTGCCTTGGGTCATGGTCCTGTCATATCTCATTGCCCAGAGAGGGAGAGGTTGAATGGGAATTCTGGTGTGAAATTTTGAAGTAGTGATTTTCAAGCTTTCTTTATTTGTGAACTGTGAAAATACTCTGGAGGGCTGTTCAGTCTCCTTGATTGTAAATTGAAATCTATTGGTAAAAGACTGGTTTTCTTGGCTTTGATAGACACAGATGCCACAGGTCTGCTGGTCAAAAGTTGAAAACAACTGCTCTGCAGAACACCCTGAGGTTTTCAGGAGTGCTTCTCATGGCTCAGGCGTCTAGGGCAACTTTCTGTGGAACAGCTCTCCACAGGGACAACTCTGACCCCTACCCTAAGCCAAATCCTAAGCCTAACCTTAACTGTAATGGCTCCCCATGGAGAGTTGTCCCCATGGACAGTTGCCTTTGTGGAGAGTTGCTCCTTCTCACAGAGGAGAGCATCTTTCCCTCTGAGGACTAGAAGGTGGCTGCTCCATGAGCCCATAGAGTTTCGAGGCATGATGTGAACATGAGTTAAGTGAAGATGCCAGAGTGTTTTTCATAAAGGATTTGCTTCTTAAAGTTAGACACAATTTGGCGGTTCTTTCCCTCTACATATATCGTTGGAGACAGCAAAATCAATGGTATCCAGAGCCCAAGATCCTGGCTCTGTCTGTAGAAGGGCATCAGTGCTCCAGTTGTGCATGTTAGAAGATGTCTGTCTGGGCTCTCCCTTCACACATGTATGTGTGCAGGGTGCTGTTGGACATGTTGACCTTGGGTGGTCAGCTCTTGGCTTGGGAAACAGACTGTCAACCTTTATTGCAAGCTGTGCTACACAACTGGTAGTTATCATGCATGGTAACTACTTTGAAAGGGCTTGCAGTGTAACCTTCTGATTAACAGTGCATCCCTGTCTGCTTTCTGCTGCTTCATACAAGAGTTACAAAAAGGGAGTAGTAGGGGTAAATTGTCCAGCTTTGACATTTACCCTCTTTGACCTCCAACTCTTTTTTCTTAATGAAATCCATGTTACCCATCAATTAAAAAGACACAGCATTGTTCCTAGCTCTCACAACTCTCCCGTGGGCTTTAATAACAAACTCTTCTAGATCATCAAGTGCAATGTGCTATATAAATGCAGATTAACATTACTGGAGAGCCTCCAGGTTCTTTGCCTTGCATGTCTCTTCTGTGGTGTCTGCCAGCAGACCTGAATACATTTGCTGCTCAGATTACCAATCTCAGGTGTAATATATTGACTGTAATATTGACTTTTGTTCTTTATGTTTTAAGTATTATAATGCATTGTATCATGCAATCTATGACAATACTGCTTAGCATCTCTGTTATTAAAGCCTCTCTTCATACTTTTGTTGTTACAGATCCCAGAGGCATTGTTTATGGATAGACCTCAAAAGACCTAGTAGCACTTCAGTTTTCCAGATAGGAAAACCAAAATGTATTTTCCAACCAAAAGCTCTGAGCCAGTGGGGTAGAAACTGGATCTCCTATCTCTTAGATGCTTTCTCTCCAAGCACTGGAAGCATCTGAAAGAACTGAAGGCTATATATTACAGGCCCTCAACATGGAGTTTGCAAGTGAAAGTAAAATCGGTAAACAGAATTGTTTTTCCCTCCACGTGCTGTGAGTGACCCTTACACTGGGAGCTATGGCAGGTGGGATACCCGTGTGGCTCGTTACTCTTGGCAAGATGATACATCTGGAAGGGAAAGCCCTTACCCATTAGCAATGACTCCTGTTTTACTGGTTGGATATTAAATGTTTTACACACCACATATTTCACAAATATTCTCTTAATACCAAGCCTTTTTTCCTGTAAGGCTTTACAGGTTGTTGTTCAAAAAGAGTTATTGGAGAACATACACAAATGATGATGGAGAAGGGATACTTGAAGATTCATCTTCTTCACACCTTACCAGGAGAATATCCTTACTACTGGGCTAAGTGGTTGTGGTCCTCTGTCTTTTTTTGGTTCAGGAACATGACATTCCTTGTTGCCCAGTGGTATGGTGTCAAGATGAGGCAAGGAATACTTCCCTCCCTCAAACCAATGTACGTACTTTGAAAGGAGACTCTGACTTGATCTCTGTTAGACAGAAGATTGCAATTCGATGTCTGCCTTGCCTTTGATGAGTGTCTTGGTCCCCTTGGTTGAACCCCCCACTGAATCTTGGCATAGCAATGTGAGAGATAAAGCAAGGAACAGTTCTCTTCTGTGTCCACATACTGGTGGGATTCAAAATCCACCTCAGAGAGGCAGGGGACCTATTTCCTTAACTTTCCTTGTTGGCCATTGTAGATATTAATTGCAATTATCCAGCAATTATGGCACCTCATATTGGAGATGCAGGAGATTATCTGGGGCCTGGGCATTTTGCAGCTGGAGCCAGGCACCTGGCGGGAGGTGTGGGAGCTGCTGTCACCACACCCAAGCCCTTTGTCAGTGTGGGACCAGAGTGCCCAAGGTGAGTAGTTGTCATTGATGGAGGTGCTGCCTTGTTTGTCCCCTGAATAAATAAAGCAAATTTTCCAGCTATTCCCTCCTCCAAGTCTCTCCCAGCTCCTTCCAACTTCCCCATATCTCTCCCATTCCCTGATATGCCCATCTTTTCTCTGTGGGTTTCTACTGCAGTTTCAGCTCTAGCAGGCAACTAGACGAGGTGGTATGGTCTTCCCAACTGAAGAGGACTTTCCAAGGGCAGTATGAACATCCTGAATGGCTGTCTATACAGCCCTCTTCCAAAAATCATCTGTGTCAAAAATTGTTGGCTTTGCCTTGTGCTGCAATAATCTTATTTAATTGTTAGTTAAATATTAAGGTCACCGGCCACTCCTATTCCTAAAGAAGCACTGTGCCTTTTAAACGAACAGTGCTGGAGGGCAAGGACATTTACTGACTAAACAATCTGCAGAAGAGTTGATCTTTCCATTTGCCCTTCAAAGCCAAGGTTGCTGTATTCACCCAGAACCTGTGACTCGCATAGCAAGTTAGTGTCCTGCTAGTCTGGCTGGTCCTGAGGTGCCCAAATTTCTTCCACTTTTTTCAGTAACTGCAATGATTTTAGGATCCTTGTGAAAAACAGTTCAGACAATCCATCAGTTTTATTCAAAAGTAGAAATGCAGCATGATGGGACACACCAAAACCCATTTGAAAAACAGTACACTAGTTAAATGGACAGACCCTGTGGACAATCAGGGTCAATATACAATAACAGCAGTGCTGTACAAAGCTTTTATTCCATCAGAGCAGCTCTGTCACATTGATCTGTGACAGAGAATAGCTGTGTGGCTTTTTAATGTGTAAATCTACTTCCTAACCAGGCAGGCTTTACAGTACTGAAGTGTCAGTGAGGTACCGGTGTTTGTTTCTGCCATGTGTTCTGACAGGGATATGCATCTGGTCCTCTTTCCTGAGGGTACAGCTCCTTTAGAAATGTTTTCTGTGGAAGAGCTTTACTTGGAGGAAGAATTATTTTTAATGACAGTCTTGTGCAGTTCTAATGTTGAAGTCTTTGCATAGCAGAGGTACATGTGATTATTCTAGCATAAAAATGCACGTGTTTACATGGTTCTGGGAATCAATATAAATTATGCTAGCAAGAACATGTTTTTTGTTTATATGTTGGGAAAGCTAGTACTGTAATTCAGTATAACTCTAAACAAAATAACCCTGGTGCTACCTTTCATTCACAGACCACCCAATATCCTCACCATCCCCGTGTGTGCAAGGGCTGCTGTGAGGGGTCAAGTGAGTTGGAGTTGGGGTCGTCTCACCACCTTCATCAACCCAACTCCAGAAACAAAACTTTGATGGTGGAGACTCTGTATAGAGGATTTTGGGATGGTATGAACAGTGGTCTAGATTAATCTGCTTCTATCTGATAGGTTATAAAGGAACACAGATCTGCCACTTACAGTGTAAATACCCATCACTGTCTAGGTAAATCCCTTATTTGACCCCTGAGATCCTCAGTAGGTCTCCAGACTGCCAGTTTCACCTCCTACTCACTTCGGCATGGTGCCCACTGCAGGTGTATGGCACCAGTCCCTGCTCAGACTGTCTTAATTAAAACCAGCTTTATCATCTGATATGTACGGAAACAATATAACCTGTAACACAGAAGGCTCCTGAGGATGTTTCCCTGTAAACAGATGGCAAGCAAAAAGCATGCCAGAAAAGCTCTTTCTTGGAAGGTTTGTGATTTCCTTTTCCCTTCACATATAGCATCACTGCTGGCTCATGCAGGCTCCTGTTACAGAAGAGGTCTTCAAGGCTAAGGAAAGCCTGCAAGGGAAAATCATGAAACCAAGGGAGGGAAAAAGACCCAACCAATTAGTATTCACCAACTGGGATTTTATTTCAGGCTATCCATCTCCCTCTATGCTTAGCACTGTACGTATATGCCATGCAGGAGAGAAGCTCTGCCCAAGGAGGCATAGCATCCCCACGGGCAGGGGAAGAGGTGGGGGACAGCACGTAGTCAGCTTCATTTCACAGACTAAAACCAGATTTCATCAGCTGATGTCATGACTTGTATGAGGCTGGCAGGTATGTCGGCAGCAAAGGTGGTAATTAAACCCCTGACATTGCAGCCGGAGGCACGGTCATGTCCTGCTTCATCTGAAGCAGAGTTGGGCCAGCACAGCAGAAGCCTTATGTAACCAGGCCAGGTTTTCATTTTCAGAGCAACAGCTTCAGAAGAACTATATATGCACGATTTTTTGCTACATATGCCGAAGAACAAGCATACTTCTGTCTCCTTCTGTCTCACACTTCCTTAGGTGTCAAGCGTGTCAGGGAACGAGGGCTCATCTTCCAGCTAACCATGCAAGGCTTTCATTTGAGTTCCCTCTTTGTTTTCTGTTGGGATAGCAGAGATTTGCACTGGCATGCGAGACATTTTCTTATTGCTTGTCTACAACCGCAGTCGCACTTTCAGAAGGGTTTTGGCACGTTGCCTCGCTGGCAGCCAATGGCTGCAGTAGCAGCTTCTCAGGCTGAAATGGTTTTGTTGCAATGCATGAGCCCATCTCTCTTATTACTTGAAGTTTTCCTTTTCCTATTGTCTGTTTTGACTGTGTCAGAAGGTGTCAACATTTTTTAAAGAATATTTCATCTTTTTTTGACATTGGGGGGGCACTCTGAATAAGCAGTTGCTAGGGATAACTTTAATGGGAAAGACATTAGTGTGTTTCTTGGCTTGCTGTTCTGGCTAACACAATCTCTTGCAGATGCAGTATTGCAATAGCAATAGAGCAGCAGTACACTCACTATAGCATGGTGAATCCACACCGTGATTGTTTTTAGTGAGAAGAATCATACTGACTTGTCTACCAACTCTCGATGTGTTCATTGCTTATGAACGTGCTTTTCTTTATTTTTTTTTCTTGTAGACATACTCACCCTGTGGTTTCCTGGAAAATAGAGGCTTAAAACTGATAGGCATTTTCTATCACCGCCTGAATAACACTTAAAGCAGTGGGATAATTAACGTCAAGTACCTTAATCCTTCTCAGGTAAGGCTTATTTCAACCAGAGTAAGGACAATAGATGACTACCCATGAGTTCATCAGTAGTAAATCTAGGGTGTAAAGTAAAATAAATGCATTGTAAAACTTCTGCACTGTTTCTTCCCACCTATTATTTAGACTATTAACGTGTTTTGGAAAGCTTATTGGTTCCAGACTTTAAAATCTTGGACTACACATGAGGAGTAAGTATGATATGCATATGGAGGAGATTGAGGTCTTGATATGAAGCAGGGGTGGGAAAGGCAAGATATTGGCATCCTCAGTGAGGACTGGAGTGAGCTAGAGAGTAGTAAGCTGGGGGGAGCCGTGTGTGGTTTAAGGATCACTGCCCAAGATCAAAGCATTTATGCAGGTACTTGCCTCTAATTATGTATTTAATCTCAGACCCAAAGCAGTTAAATACCTGCACAAATGTAAAACTCACATCACCTAAATATGTGGCTCTGCACTGCTGAGTCAAAGCCTGCACAGTGAGGTGGGATATGGCAAGAGGATTTCTGAGCTGTAGGCTCAACATTGACTGAGGCCAGCAGTTCAGAGCTGAACGGTTTTGTAGAAAATCAGCTACCAATGTGAATGTCAGAGTCTGTAGAAACACAGCTTCTGCAAATGACGCCCATTACATCTTTAATCTTATTATCTCAAACCTTTTATCTTCAAATTTTATTAGCTGTTTGTTTGTTTTCCTTAGATTTGTTTACATATACCAAACTGAAAGTTTTTCTGGAAATGCTGGTATGGCTTTTAACTGTAAGAATGATTCACTGAGAATAATTAATTCTAAGATCTTGGCATCTCTTTTCCTTGTAATCTGGTGGTGGATATTCTGTGATTTTCTTGGAAGGTTTTTCCCCCTGAATGTGCATGTTTACATTCACACCCACACAGACTCACACACATTTGCAAATGCAGACACTTCCCTCTTCTTTTGGAGCTTTTAAGTTCTGGAGCAGTACATCTGACCTGTGCAGTTAACCCTTTTTGCTGTGCTTTGTCTCCTTTATTTGGGTCTAAAAGTGCAGCAGAGCTTTTGAAGCCTGTAAGACCTATCCTATAGTATTTTTGTCCCTACCTTAAATGCCCCTGAGCTTCCAGGCCAGAGCAGGCACATATGAAACACTTGAAAAAAGGTCTGTCCTGACTCCTGCAGCCGGCCTGGGTCAAATCAGGTACTTTTCTAAGGAATTAAATGGCACAGGTCTACTCTCAACACTTGGGATTGTTCCTCAGCATTGTTTAATTCATTAAATATTGTTGTTGATACAGAGTTTGTAGCTTGCTCACATTTTAATGTTCATTAGCAGCAAACAGTGAGTTACAAAGTCAGACTTTGTGAGTCCTCAGGAGTATTAATTATGTAGAAAACTAAGACTGGACCAGAGATAAGCTCATACAGTGAGGGGTATGATTTCCCTATTGCCCCATACATGATGTCTCTCATGAAACTTGAAGTAGCTCAGCACTGTAAACATCAGTAATACTTGAACTACTTGCTTTGTAGAGCTCACAGTTTCACTCAAAATTTAGGCACTGAAAGAGAAATGAGGGTGCTAAACACCTTCTAGGAGCAATATCTTTTTTGTCTCCCTTATTCTGAAAACAGCCATTTATGCAATGTCAGAATCGCTGTAGCTTAGTATTTTGCTCTCATATTTCAGCAGTTAAAAGCTATTACAGTGCCTTTTAAGCACCAGCACAGTGTGACAAAAAAAAAATCTAGTTGCTTTGCACTGATAGTCATATCATTGCAATGCTGACATCTCCCTTAGGACCTGTGCAAGGTAACTAGTAGGCTGCAGGTGAGCTGGGTTTAGCCAAGTAAATGCAATGTAAAGAGCCTGCAGCAGAATATGGAGTCACTCCATAATTATGTTTGTGTTTTTTTCTGCCTTGTCTATGAAACAGAGTCACTGGAACACAACTTTTATAAATTCAGGGAGGGTCAAAATGATTGTAACTAACTAAAACACATAGCTCTTTGAGAGCTTTTTATACAAATGTCTCCAAGCTCTTGCTTTTCACAAAGAGGGATAAATGTAATTATCACACTTCTAAAGTGGGGAAAGCTGAAGCTTAATTAAATGCTTATGGATATGGCACAAATCAGTAGTAGAGGTAGCAACAGCGGTAGGATAAACAGAACAAGAAGTCTCAATAATTTAAAGCTGAGAGTGGCCCAAAGAGTCCCCAGACAGCCCCATGGCCAGGTGAAGCAGGTCTGAGATACACTTATTGTTTATGGTCTGGCATTCAGTGAACCCAAACTGGCATCAGAAACTTGCACATTATATGTGTGAAAGCCCAGCTTGTTCCTCATAGTCTTGTCCACCTAATAATCACAGAACCATAGAATCATATAATTGTTAGGGTTGGGAAGGGATCTTAAAGATCATCTAGTTCCAACCCCCCTGGCATTGGCAGAGCCATCCCACTTGATCAGGCTTTCCAAGGCCCCATCCAAACTGACCTAAAGTTTACTTGTGGAAAAGGGTTCCTGCTGGGGCATTGCCCACCCGGCTGCTCTCTGCTTCTCCTCCACTGCAGCTGTGTTGATCTCGGACTCCTGAATTTATCTCACTCCGAAAGTCAGCAGACTAGGATGAAGCCACAGCATACACACTATGCAATCTACTTAGGCTTTCTGCTTTCCAACCCATGTTTTGTTCTGCCCTGCCTCTCACTCTATGGCCACTGAGACCTGTGCTGTGCAGCTCCTTGTTCCCAAAAGTCAAGCCACATGCCTGGAAGAAGATGCCATGCTAAGAAGTGCAGAGATGAGGTAAGCCAGGCTCTGATGCCTCAAAGGCAGCAGTTAGCTATTGTTCTGTTCTACCGCTGGACCGCTGGGCTGAGACCA
>WAAB01007955.1:0-17208 GCA_013389865.1 Piaya cayana
GGCTTCGCGTTCTCCCCAGCTCGGGGTCCAATAAATACCAATAAATAAATAGTGTCCAATAAATACCAAATATTTTATTTTAATAAAACTGAAACTGGGTGTAGTGTTCTCTCTGTATTCAACAGGTTTCATGTTTCTATTTTAATTACTGTGTGGACTGTCAAGGCTGGTTTCTCTTACATATTCCCTTTCTCTTCTTGACCATATTTGCCTATGTATTGTATGAAACAGATCACACATGGCAAATGAAAAGTGTAATGAAGGAAATTTTCTTTGTCCTTTATTAAGTCCAAAGATAAAGACAGGTCATAGCATGGCTGGCTGCTCCATGGAGCTGTGGCACTGGGAGTATCAGGGGGTCTCCATGGCTCCATCAAGGCATAGCCTGACAGCCAGGGGCTGTTCCACCACCTCAGCCAGGAGCAGGACTGCTCAGGGCCACTGGGGAAGCTCCAGCCCCAGGCGTCAGACACCTCCATAGGGACAGAGATAGGCCAAGTTTAGTTTGGGATATGGGCCCCATGTTTTGACCCAGCTCAGTGGGACCCTTATCCAGGGGTGCAGGAATTTGGAGGCCAGCCCTTCTGTAGTGTTACTAGGGCAGAGGCAAATGGCCTCAGTGGGCATCTGGGCTGTGGGAAGGATGAGGGAAGCCCTGAGCTGGAGGAGCAGAGCAGGGGCAACCAGGCCTGGTGGTACCTTCAGGGCCCTGACATAGACCACAGAAGAAAACAGAAGCAGTGGATATGAAACCCACTATGTAAAAATGAAAAGTCACATTCAGGCACTCACTAATTTTCAGAGTGCTAGAACTGTCATCTGGCACAGAGAAATCACTTGCAATCATATATTTATCCCCATTTTGGGACCTGATCCCCAAGTTACATGCATGTTATAGAATAATATGCTATTAAATATAATGGGCCTTAATTGCTGTTGATAAAAACCCACTAAAGCTTTAATTTTCTTTTGAGTATATATTTTTATGATTAGGTAGTGAATAAAAGTACTACTTCTTCACAGCTGAATTTTTTTCCAAAATGTACAGTGGTATTTGCAATGTTGCTTCTCAAAAATTTTTCCTGTCCTTTTCTCTCTTTTCTTCTCTCTGTCAGAGAAACCTTGTGGACAAGGGTGCAAGATCACTTAGTCAATCATCAATTGATTTTCTATGGCCACCTTGCAGATTTAAGTACCTGCCTGATATGTGGGAGGACAGCTACAATACTCTGTGGAAATTTAGCTGTGAGCTTAACATACTGAATTTTGAAATTGGCTAAGTAGAAACTCTATCTCAATGTATCACTTGATAGTCAGAGTTTTTAACAGCTGTCTTTAATATCAGTTTAAGGAATTGGAATATGTGACTTTTAATCACTGCAATGGGATTACCACTCTACCAATCTAAGAACTCTCCTGAGGAAGAAAAAAAATCAAAATCAAATCTTTGAACTGTCTCTGATGTTTCTGTGCCAGCTTCCACCCTTCCTACAGTTATTGCTGCATCTAGTAAGATATTTGCTAGGTTTTCCCCAGCTGGAAATAATTCTTAAAAAGGCAATATGCAGCAATTGAAGTTAGGGATTTTAAGTTGCCTAGACACTGTAACTTAACTCTGCCTTAAAAATCTGAATATTTACTAGGTACAGGTCCTCCAAAAAAATTAGTAGAGCTTCCCTGCATTCAGCAAGATGTGACTTTTCTCTATTGCTGCTTAAAACATTCATAAATTAGCATATTGGAGCCATCTAATTAAAAAATCTGTCCATCAGATATATGTATTATATGTATTAACATATTAACAAAAGTAGAAGAAATACAACATTTTTGAAGCTAGTTATCCTAAGTCACACTGAATTATATAATATGCCATGCCATGATACATAATGTCAGCTACGGTGTCTCTCAGGTAAATACAATATTTGTATATATTTTCAAGTAAGGCAAAGTAGGATTCTACTTATATAGAAGTATCTTGGAATAGAAGACCATTCAGTAATTCTGATTATAATCATGTGTGCTGCATATTAGAATAAACTACGGGCATAATATTTAATCAATTAGTTCAGTTTATAGAGGTGGAATATCAGTAATGGGGGTATATTCTAATAGATTGACTATGATGATAGGAGTACAATAATTTTGCTTTTATTTCATAAGGTCATGCTCCATGACTGCAAGAGAATTCCTTAACTTGACCACGTTGTTTCTACTAAGTTATTACAAAATAATAGCTTATTGTTCACTTGACAACAATATATTCTGAGAATTATTTATATCCTGACCATGGAAACATTGTTTATGTTGTTGAATGTTAATTAACATAATTAGTCTTATAATTGTCAGCAGGACTAGTCATTTAATTAAGGTAGCAATCTCAACTGTGACTGTTTCACATTTCCACTTAAATATGAACACGTATTTTTCATAAGATGTTGTCTGCAGTTACCAATGAAAAATCTTGTAGAATATTAACAATATTAAAGCTCTTGAAGATGAACTGTCAGGTGTTATTATTAAAAATCCTCAAGGGAGAAAAAAATTGACTTTGATTTTAATAAGACATGCAGACTTACACTAGCTAACCTAGAAAGTTGATCTACTTACAATATGTGTATGTGTCCTTTGATTGAAATTACATGACAGTTGTGTAAAAGTTAAATTATATATCAAAACTTTAAATAGGATTATTTTTCTATTTAACCTGTTCCCAGAGAGATCAGAAGTCTCATTTGGTGATGTATAAGTGAATTACTCCAGTAATACATGCAGGCATATAATAGGATGGAATATCACATATTTGGGTAGAGATGAAGTTTCAGTACTAATCAAAATGTCACTGCTAATATAATACATTTTACAGTTTTGGCAGTGTGATTGATATAAGGGTGTTGAACGATTAATCCAAAGCATAACTCCATAGTAAACAAGTAAGTGGGAGAAAAGCAACTAAGCAAACCCAAGCACCATCTATACTGCCAAATAAGAATGTCAGAGAGTGAGTCTGAGCATCCAAAAGTGTTCTCATTGACTTTCATACAGTACATGTTATGAAAGAACGCCAGTAAAAGTTAAAGCAAAGAACTTTAAGAATTCACCGTGGCATACCTCTTTATGGTGTACAAGACTAAACACTTCACATATTGGATTTTTTTTTTCAATATAAACTCTTAGTATCTTACTCCCAGAATCTTACCAATGTTTAGAGAGGATTTAGTAGCATAAGATAAATGCATCCTAATTAGAACAGTGTTTGTTTATTTGAGATACATTGCCAAAGACAAATTAGCATATGCATTTAAGGCTCTAAGGGTCTCATTTGCTCTATGGGGTTTCAGAGTGACTTATATAATTAATAACTTGTAACTATCTGGTGAGTCAAGAAACATTTTACTTAAACTGGTTTTTTGGGTTTTTTTTTCCTTTGTGCACTTACAGACACCACCTCCTAGAAATGCGTGCATTTTCTTTATAAGTCTACATCATACTTATCAGGAAGAACAAGGAAAACAAGAGTTGACTAAGGGTGTTTAAACATTTGTATGATAGTTACCATAACTTCCTGAAATCTTTATTAATATTCACACATATCTGTACCTCTAATTACAAACTTCTTTATGAGCAGTATTCTTTCAGAATATTTTGAAGACTGACACTGATAGTTGCAACTTTCCCATATAAAAAAGTAATCCTATCACCTAGTTACTTAATAACCAGCATTAAGCTGATACTTAAGGGAAACTTAAATCTGAGAGCCCAGATTGCACACAGTATTCCAGGAGCGGTCTCACCAGTGCCGAGTACAGAGGGAGAATAACCTCCTCACAAATATGTACCCATTCTTTCTTCCAAAATTGCTATTTTGTTTCAGACAAAGAAGAAAAATAAATTAGAACAACAAAAAAGTTTTATATTTACATCTATTCATAAATATTATTACAACACCTGACCACATGGATTCTTAAAATCAAAGGTTTTACTCTAATTTAGGTCAATAATCTTATTTACTTACTTGTTTGTCTAAGCATGTGTTCCAGCTAAGTATATCCAAAGTTACTTTTAGCCATTGGTCTTGTGAAATCTTTCATTGAGGATAAGCTTAACTACAAACTCCCAAAGTTTGTGCGTGGGAACCTGTTCCCACAGGTCCATTTTCTGAGGTATGTCTGCTGACAGTGAAGTTTAAGACGGTGACCCACAAAAGGACTTTTAAAAGTGCAACTTATTGCAACCTCTGAACATAATGTTAATGTGTTACAAAATTTTTTTTAAGTCTCCAAAACATCATGATATCAATTATTATTTCACTTTCATCAAACAAAAAGGGAAATCCATAAAATTCTCTATGGTGAAATTAACTTTATATTTTTTCTGATCTCTGTATTAGGAAGGCTTCAACCCCAGATTCTGATATCTACCTTTAGTTACCATTAAGGCAGATCTCATGACACTAAGGTAGAAATCTGTATTTGACCATCTGAATTATTCACAAGAAACTTTGTCTTCATTGAATACTAAGAGCCTTAAAATGCAATTCCCTTACAAAAATCTGTAGTAGAGATATTAAAAGTGAAATATTTGAATGTAAAACTAATTCTCGTGCTTTTTAGTTAATTTCTATAATTTTAAGGGAAAATTACCATGTATAGGGATGGACTTCATGCAGCTGGGAAGAAATAGTAATCTCCAGAGAATGAATATTTTCTGTTTTCTTTCATGGTTACCACAAGGTGGAGCTAATTACCCTGTGGTGCCTGATTATTAAAAAAAATGCAAAGCAAGCAAACAAAAAAAACCCCTCCCCAAACCAAACAAACCATATAAGATCCAACAAATGAACCAACTGAAAAAAGCCCACTTATACAATCTAGCTAATGATTAAAATTTTGAGAACAGAACTGAGGTTCATTTTGGTAGCCTCAGCATATATTTCAGCACTCTATGAGGCACTTAATTACATCCTGCCTGGCCTGAGTTGCTGCTGCATATACACATGGACCTCCTTAAAATCTTGCATCAAAACTTCCAGACCACAGGAGATATTTTAGCTATTATAGGTTTTCTCAAACAGCAGCTGAATAAAATCTCTAAAATCAGTGAAAAAATAGTGGCAGAGGAACAATAGACCAATCACTGTGAAACATACCTGACTTAACAGCCTTGCAAAAATGCACCTACAGCAATGCAAATTACAGTTATGCTATTATGGCTATTTAAATATTAATTAATGGAAGAGACATTGTATTTGTTGATTTATGGACAGTAAATTTAAATCCATATGGAGTACCTAGAAGTCTTTCTTAAAAGCAATGCTCTTATTTGAAAATATTGTGTTGCTCAAGCTCAGTTTTTGCAAAAGAGAAATAAATTTAATTCTCAACATTTTCACATTTGGCAAGTAGCTAAAAATGGCACATCTTATATCAGGCGTAGCTAATGACAACTGGTAGTATAGTTCAAGATAGCCTGCAGCTTTCATCTATCAATAGTAGAAAGAAAACATTTTAATTTTAATTAACTTTCTCTTCCTTAGAATGCAGATTAAGCTTTTACTTTAATGCTTCATAGTGTATCTAGGTAACTTATAATACCCCGAGACTATGTCACACCTAGAGAGATAAGTTCTTTAAGGTCCCTGCAGGTGTAGGTCAACCTTAGATTTGACAAGACTGATAAGGATGTGTCTATATAATTTTCATTTAAGAAAATAAAATAATGACTTAAAAATAACTAACAATATTCAATTTTAACATTTACTTGCCTAATGACAATGTAGGATTATTTTAATAAAAAAAAAATTGAGGTCTGCTATCATTTTACCATTTCAAGGTCTAGGAGAATCTTAATTTCCTGCCATTGAACTTTGAAGAGGGGTTCAAGTAACTAAACAAAAGGAACAAAAACATAAAAGGAACAAAAAACTAAAAAACCCTACATTAATTTCTTTTATCATGACTCATACAAGTAAGCAAGAAATTTAAATACAACATACTATGCAACAACTACAACAACTAAAAGATGCAACTACCAAATTGCTTCAGAAAGGGTTTTCTCTTTTTTTTATTTGTTTGGGTTTTTGTGTTGCATGTCATTATTACTTGTAATATTTTGCATTTCACAGAATCACAGAATCACAGAATAACAAGGTTGAAAGAGATCCACTGGATCATCAAGTCCAACCATTCCCATCAATCAATAAACTATGCACCTCAGCACCTCATCCACTTGTCTTTTAAACACCTACAGGGATGGTGACTCAACCACCTCCCTGGGTAGCCTGTTCCAGTGTCCAATGACACTTTCTGAGAAATATTTTTTCCTGATGTCAAGCCGGAACCTCCCCTGGCAGAGCTTGAGACTATTCCCTCTTGTCCTGTCACGTGAGACTTGAGAGGAGAAAATAACCTTCTCCCTAAATATCACCAAACTATTCTCACTTCAGCATATGTAACGGTTAATATTTTATTTTATTCAAGTTCTATGTAAAATAAAATACTTTGCATATATTCTTTCCAAATAAGTGGAAAGGTCTGTGATTTTTTTTTTCTTTCTGCAAATTCTATTGTGTTAAAGATGTATTTTTTTTTCTTGCAGAGAACTTCTCAAATACTAGTATGGTAAAGCCTCAGTGATATTTCATATATACGTATACCTGCTCATGAGTCTAAAAGATTAATAGCATTCAATGCACTGTGCACAAACTACTATCTCTACTCAGAATTCAGTTTTTGTAGTTATATTTCTTCTATCATGCCAAATCTTTTCATTCTCATAAAGCTTTATCCTGTATGTTTCCAACAAAAAGACCAGATGATAGCAGCAACATATCCCCCACCCCATCCCAACCATAATGTTGTTTTGAAAGTCTTTAAGACATTAGAGATGAATCTTCTAATAGAAAATCTTGAACCAATTACAGCAGTTAGTTTGTATGTCTAGTTAACAATAGTATCAGCATATGAAATGCAGTTAACCTTGTGGGATAAGATTAGCTTAGTTATTACAGAACCTTTCATAGAATCATAGAATCACAGCATCACCAGGTTGGAAGAGATCATTGAGTCCAACCATTCCTATCAAACACTAAACCATGTCCCTCAGTTGACACTCATTAGATTTCAAATGTAGCTCTGTAGCTATTACAAAAGCTGCCTGAATTCAGCTCACCCATGTCCCCCTTGATGTTCCTATCCCTGTGACAGTGAATCCTGAAGCTGTTCATCAAGAGAGCTCCTGCCATGCTTAAACCTCACCTAATGGCAAAATGGGATGAGATCAAAAGGGACACAGAGTTTAATTACCAATTATCCCTCAGGAATGTTGTTGAGGAAGAGGGCAAGAAGAAAACTTAGTTTGGATAGAAATCTCCACTTGGGCAGAATTGATGTATGATATCATTAATCACAGGTGAGAAATAGGATGGATGATATACCTAATGAAACAAAAAATACTGAACATAATGTTGGGCAAATTAGACCAGTGCACACCCCTAAAAATAATTCTCAAGAACAAAAATCCCCTAACCCACAACTAAGGGATCAGGAATGAGAAATGAATTGGGGAGATAAGCCCTGGTGCTCAGTACTCTAGGAGCCACAGTTCAAAGACAACCTACCAGCATTATTCTGAATTTAATTCAAGCATTTCAGAAATGCGTTGTCAAAAGAAAAGAGAACACTGCAACTATTCCGTCTCCATCTTCTACAGAGAAAAATAACTCTTTCTTCCCCCACAGAGATTATTTGCACAATAAAAATCAAGAGAAATAATTATGCCAGGATAACAATTGGACTTGTTTGTCTGTCAAGTGGAAGCTTATCAGTGCCTAAATGAAAATGGTCCTTACATTTTAGTTCCTGTTGGTGCTCACAAACAATTAAAAAAATATATTATTTGACACACGGGTGCAGATTTCAGTACTAATAAAACATGGTGCTGATAATCTAGGCAAACTATGTAGAGAGCAGAAATTAAAAATTACTGCAGTCATGGGATCTTGTACTGTGTGTCAAACTGCTAAAGCTAATCTATGACTCCCTTGTGAAAAACGTACGACATTTATTCACTTTGCAGTTAAAGATGATAATGAAAATATTTTAGATTTTGATGTTTTGAAAGGACAGATCTGACACCTACCAGATGCTAGTTTATGATCTTTTAGTTCAAATCTAAATCCTAACCCTAATACAAATCTTAGAACTGTGGTCATAATTCCTTTGCTCCATGTAGCTCCTCTACTTCCTGAATCAGATTATTAATGTTTCACAATATCCAATCTCTGCTGCAGCAGAGATTGCAGAAGTGATTACCGATTTAGAAAAATGACACATTATTTCCAGAACTCACTCACCATACAATTTATTGGTTTAGTCAATCTGAATATGGGGCAGCAGAAGGCATTTAACAATTGATTATGAGTGTTTAAGTGCCAACACAGCTCTATTGACCACTGCAGTTAACAATGCATCTGTCAGAGCTACCCTTCAACTCGTCTCACATTCATAGGTCTCTGTATTAGATGTAAAGGGTGTGTTTTTCATGGTCCCTTTGCAAGCAGACACAAGAAAATTTGTTCTTATGTGGAAACATATACAATTTACATTTTACAGACTCCCACAAGGATATAAACACTCCCCTACAATTGTTCATGCTGTGTTTACTGAACTTTTTCAAAACATTTCACTCCTTCAGGCTGTAAAAATACATCAGTATATAGAAGATGTTCTAACTGGAAGAATCTCCCCTGAAAAGGTGGCAGAAGTGGCAGCCAAGGTGTGGGAAACACTAAATAAAGCAGAAGTTAAAAATCCAATTTTAAAATGTCAGGGTCTGAGTAAAGAAGTTAAATTTCTGGGCATACAGTAGTTTTCTGGATCACAGGTAGTTACTTAATACCTCTTCATATTTTAGATAAATTAGAATAACTATAGACCTCAATCCAGAAAAAAATTACAACAATTAATGGATAATTTACAGTATTGAATAAAGCATGTATCTGCTTTCTCCGTCATTGCTCATCCACTCTTCTCACTTTAATGAAAGTGAAAACCTTGGAGATGGGATCCAGAGCATGAAGAAGCAATTGAAAACCTAATTCATGAACTAAAACCATACCAATTTCTAGAACCAGTCTACCCTCACAGATGGGGTTTTGCAGAACATGCTGTACTTTATTTCAAGGTGGCTCTGAAGGCTCAAAGATATCTTTATTATTTAAAAACTGCATTTAAGAAAAACAGGGAAAAGAGTATTTTTTTTTCTTTGGTTTGTGCAGTTTAGCGAGTTGAAATAATTAATCAGGAACAGCTCATTCAAACTGGAGGAACAGTTTACAGATGACTCGGTAAAAAGAGTTGACAGTAGATGGCGGTATAAAGCTGTCATATTAGAAACTCCACCAATCGAGAGGGAGAGGAAGACAGGAGTGCTCAAACTGAGGAATTAAGAGCGGTTGTTTTGGCAGTACAGAATGAAGCAAAATCTGCTATGCTGTTTGGGCTCTTGCAACAAAACGTCTTTGTCAATGGAAAGCCCTAAATTAGGAAATAGATAGATCTCTGATTTCGAGAACAGAAGGTTCACAATTATTATTTGACATAGGTAGGACAAAACCCATTTAACCTGGAATTGGTGAAAGCTAGTGCCAGTGACAGCAGAATAGTCTCAAACTGTAACCAAAAAGTTAAATTGGTTAATACCAATAAAATAAAAATTGAGAAGTCCTTTAACCCTCTACAGAGGCTAAGATGCACTTTATTTTGTAACTGAAGGTTGAGACTGGCCTCTTAGCAGGAAAATGTGTGAAAACATCCTTATGGAATGTTCGTATTGCAAATTGAAATTACAAATGAATCACCCTGCAAAAGCACCACCCTTACACATTAGCAAAGGAAAAACTTTGTGGTCTGCTTGTCAATTTGGTTACAGTGTTCCTTTCAAACTATCTGCTGAGTACAAATATATTTTAACAAATGTAGAAGTAACATCTGGACTCCTTACAGCTACCAAATGGCTGATGAACAAAACAACCTCTTCTTTCCTCATAGTTCTCATTTTTTTTCTGTTCCTGACTGTATTCAGAGTGATAATGGTTCACATTTTACTAGCAAGGAAGTACAAGAACAGACAAAACAGGAAGGAATAAAGAGGCATTTTGCACACTGTACTATCCATAGTCTAATGACATGGCCAAATGAACTATTGGACTACTGAAAAGATATCCTAAGCAACATGAAAGGCAATGGGACAGTCATTATAACTGCATCACTAAAGAGTAGATATGGTCTTTATGATAGCTTAATTACGCAAACAATTTTAACTGCTCCTCTGTACAAGCCCTTAAAAAATGGATATACTTGGTCTTCAGTTAAACCAGGACAATTTGTCATAGCAAAAATACCATCTGTTGTAATAGCCTCTACTCCATCTGTGTCATTAAATATTAGGTCAGATTGGAGGTAGAATGCAGGCTAAGTGCTATAAAGGCTGTAAATGTAAACCGTTTACCATGGTTTCACAGCATTAATGTTACATACGTCTGAAGGTTTAGGGTTTTTTACAGTCATTCAGGACAAGTTTGCACTACGTTTTCAAATAAGCAATTAACTGAAACATATTTTGCATTTTGTTATTTTACAGCCTTTTAAAACAATGGATCAACTGCGGTATTTGGAAATATGTCTTCAGTTACCTTACACAAAAAAATGCAAACTAAGAAAAAAATCCATCTTGTACCTCAAAACATTTATTGCAAAAGTAATTAATGGGATTAGTATATTTAGAAAATGTGTTTCTAAACAAAAATTATAGCTTTGTCTGGCTACAAAACATGCCCAGGAAGTATAGCTTTGGCAAATTTGGCTTTGGTTTGTTCTTTTTGTGAAAGGTAGCATTATTTCTGAGAGTTATTTCCTTGTAATGTGAACAAACATGGCATTTTCTCTTATCTCCATTAAGAAACATCATTTGAGGGTGTACTTGTAGACAAGATCATAGTTTATGCACATGTGACTTGGCCTGTTCATTCCTTGATACTGAACTGTGTACATTTACTTTCTTTTAAGACAGTCTTTATATGAAACTAAAGTACTGCAAAAGGTCTTATAAATGTGTTTTATCATTCTTCTAGTGGAGAATTAGTATGAAAAAAGTGATTTAAGTGACCACTTATCTGACATTAATTATGAAGCCTTTAATTTTACAAACTTTTACCTTATCTATTTTTTTTTTCAATTGGCTGACTCTGAGTTTCATAAATGGCACTTTATCTGTTTTTCACCCTAGGTACTCGAGTTGTTTGAAATGTAGCACTCAATTAATACATGCTATTAGATCTTGGCTCTGTAAAAATATTCAAAATGCATACCAGTGCATGTCTATGTGTATGTAAACACCAGAAAAATTATATCATAAGTGAATTAACAGGATGATGTTCATATATAACCCATAAATAATTCATTGTGCATATTTCCCTTAAAAAGAATTTACCAAATGCTTTTCCTTGAACGGGTATTCTATTAGAAAATGCCAGTTTGTTCAAACTCACCTTTTTTAATAAATACATTCCCCTGAAATTTTAAAAAGAAAGGTTTCTCAGGATAAACAACAGAAATATTAAACACACATCCATCCTCTGTTTTCTAGCCCTCTTATCTCGTCAAATCACCCATGTTATTGCTGAACTGACATATAAACAGCTCTGTATCTTAATTCATTACTCTGACCTGATGTAGCACGTAAGATATTGAAAATATACATGAGGTATACAGCTTTTGCTTTTACATATTTCCATAAATTTAAAATAAATTATATGTAAGTTCATAGTCACTCTTATTTTTATGAAAGGAAAAATACATTTTACTGGTCAGAACAATGCCTAACCTCTCAGGTTATTATTGTGTCAAATAATTTTTAACTCATATTTTCAGGTGTCAAAAATTCATTCCTCAAAATATCTAGAGGCAGATAGATGGACAAGGTCATCGCTAGATATCAGCCATGGAAGAAGAGCGCTTCACTCTTATGAGCCCTAAAATTTATATTGAATATGGCATATATGGAATGGAATAGCTGTTGGTCAAGTTTGAGTAACTTGTCCTATCTGCTCCTCCCTGCAAGTGCAATTCCGTTTTTCAAACTTTGTTTAGTGACATTCCACCAACTCTAGGATGGCCTTGATTTACATAGGAATAAATATAAGCAATGGCCTCTCTGCATACCAATGCCCTGCTACCTTGGTGATAAACATCAAGCATTAACACTTCTGGTGGCAGACATTGTCTGAAAAACTTGTTATTAATTTTCAGAAACTGAAGATACTTAGAAGAAGCTAAGCTGAAAAGTTAAAGAATGTGTTCTGCTTTAACTCAAACCAACACAAAATAATAATAAGAAAACTGTCTAGGTACATATGTCTGGCCAGAATGCAATTTACAGTGCCATAGAACAACCTTCTCTTTTTTCATTTCTGAAAGAAAATGTGTGGTTCTTCCCCTATGCCTCTCCAATAAAGTCATTCTGCTATTGATTTTCTTTTGTTTTATTTTCCTTATAAAATTTCCAATGTCAGACTTGTATTAAGAAAAATCAGGTTTGTCCTACAGATAATAGTACTGACTATGTTAGGAAAGGTTAGACTCTACTACAAATTACAATCATAACTGCTCTAAGGTCCTTTATTGGACCTGAACATAACTGTGCATGGAAGTAAAAAGAGTTATTTTTCAGTACACTGAAGCCCCATTCACTAGGATCTCAGCCACTTTTGCAGTATTTAGAAGAGGAGAAAGAAACCTAATTAAGAAACGGAACAATGTAAAATCTAGGTACTAAGAGGCTTCATTTGTCAGAATGAGCATACTGATTCAAAGATAAACAGGGAAGACTGGAGAAAATGCACTTATCTGACATTAGGAAACAACTCACACATCAACTCTGCAGATAACAACAAAACAGGATTTCTTCTGAAACAATTATTAGAAAAAAATCATAGTTTGTTGTATCATGGCTATTGGAAATCTATTGGTGTCAAAAGCTTTGGTAATTTCTCAGAGTAATATTGCCACTTGGCTGAGGGATGCCATCCCATTGAGTCGTGAGGTTCAGGATGAACCCCTTTACTCTCTAAGCTTCCAGCCTAGGTGCAGCTGGATTTGTCCCTAGTCCCAGACTTGGACAATAGTTTTTAACAGAAGGATTATGTATCTGAGTTAGTCACCAGTCAGACGTTAGTATTACGTGTGAGAATCTCTTCGTAAGTGGTCACCCGAACAGTTAATACTTGCTATGGAGAGCAAAATGGCTCTCGCTGGAGTAGTTTAGGCAGTTTTAAAATGCACTTCAGAGCCCTTCCAAGGACTCTCACTAAGAAAATTTTGCAATGCTGAAGTGGTAGATTATTTAAGTGGCAGATAAAAACAAGTTTAGAGTTGCCATTGATTAATTCACTTTCTGCGTTAGCTTCAGATGCTTATAACCAGTTAACAATCATCATACATGAGAATATGAGAAATAACAACTGAAACTCTAGTTTGTTATTTTCTCAAGGAATGTCTGACAAAGTCAGAAACATGTAATGCCTACCAAAAAGCCATCTCGTCTTGTGGGGAAGAGAGGTCCAAGCCTGTCCACTTATTAGACAGGTAAGGTGGTGGTTGACTCCTGCTCATCAAAAGCGTTTACAGGGTCCAATTTCCTACATTTGAAAACTCTTTGGCACCTCTTACCAAGGCAAGACTAAGACAATTAGTAGGTGCTGATTGGCTCGTTGTGTCATCAGAACAGGAGCTCAGCAGTTCGCCATGTCCTTAGGGCAGAGAGCTGCTATATACTTTTGGGAGTGTTTCTGTTCTTAACTGAAGCAAAATCAGAGTCCTGAACTTGGGATGAAAAAATCCCTGTAGTGCTACAGTCCTGGGGAAAAGTGGCTTGAAAGCTGCCTGGCACAAAGACCTGGGGGTGTTGTTTGACAACTGACTGAACATGAGACAGTAGTGTGCCCAGGTGGCCAAGAAAGCTAACAGCACCTTGACTTCTATCAGAAATGGTGTGGCCAGCAGGAGCAGGGAAGTGATTCTCCTCTAGTACTCTGCAAGTGTGAGGCCACACCTCAAATACTGTTAATTTTTGGGCCTCTCACTACAAGGAAGACATTGAGGTCCTAGAGCTAGTTCAGAGAAGGGCAATGAAGCCGGTGAAAGGGCTGGAGAACAAGTCTTAGGAACAGTGACTGAGAGAGCTGGGGTTGTTTAGCCTGGAGAAGAGAAGGCTGAGAGGAGACCTCACTACTCGCTACAACTGCCTCAAAGGAGGTTGCAGAGAGATCACTTCTCCCAAATGATAAGTGATTGGATGAGAGGGAATGGCCTCAAGCTGCACCAGGGGAAGTTTAGATTGGAAATTAGGAAAAAATTCTTCACAGAAAGGGTTATCAAGCACTGGAAAAGGCTGCCCAGGGAGGATTTTGAGTCATCATCTCTGAAGGTGTTTAAAAGCTGGGTAGATGAGGTGCTTGGGGACATGATTTAGTAGCAGACAGGTACAATTGGAGCTGATGATATCAAAGGCCTTTTCCAACCTAATAATTCTATGATTCTATGAATAATAAAATTCAAAATTGACAGAGAAAAAAAATAAATCAAAGATTCTCAAAGTTAGTTTTTTAAAATCCGTGTTGAAATAATGCAAAGAAGACCACGTTAGATAGAAGAGCTAAGTGTATTACTTCAGTGATTAAGAAGATTGATCTGGAATGCTTTAAATGAAGTAACTTGGGCTTAAATGTGCCTTAGTATGGTCACATGGTAGTTTTCTTACTGGCCTTGGAGAAACTAGTCTTTCTGTTAGTAGGAGGTCATAATTTATAAAAAAGAAAATCCTCAAAGCTTTAGTGAGTACTGTCCCTAATATTTGTAAATAAAAATACATTAGTGTGAACATAATTACTTAAAAGAATCATAATCTTTACTGTATTGTTATATTCCTTCTAAGTTTGTTAATGACAAGAAGAGATTTACAATATCTTTAAGTGAGGTCTATGCTTAATTTTGCTACAAAATTTAGTACTTTTAATAAAGCAATGAAACAAAACAACATAAGCACTTTCATGGTGCATAGACCATAAAGTATTTTCTTTAAATATTAATTCAGTATGTGTATATGTATATGTTCAATAAACAGTCTATATTTGCACTCTTTATATTTACATACATTAACTTCCCAAATAAAATTATTTTCTGTGATACTAATAATTTCTAGATATCTAT
Source organism: Piaya cayana (assembly GCA_013389865.1). Lineage (NCBI taxonomy): Eukaryota > Metazoa > Chordata > Aves > Cuculiformes > Coccyzidae > Piaya > Piaya cayana. The sequence goes on from WAAB01007955.1 coordinate 15,264, forward strand.
AAAGGCACACAAACATTTTTCTTATAGACTGCATTTTCTATGCATCTGTACATAAATATATACATATATTTGTGTACATAAACAAAACTGGGAATATTTACAGTTAGAGATAATTGTATTCATGACAGACTCAACATTATTTTTTATGAAAATAACCATGTAATATACTTGAGAACTGTTCACAATGACATTTTTCATAAATTTTGGAAGATTCTCTGCTAGAAAATATTACTCCCATAAGCGATTGTCAGTACTAAAGGTGCTGATAAAATCTGTGCCCCTTGTCTTTGTAGCAGCACTTTGTATTAACACTGTCACAAGTGGTTTCCCATAATGTGGTACTGTTACACTTGTGATGATTTCATGAGCAGCAATATCTATAATAGCATTGTATTACTGACTGTGGAAGTTGTTGATAAGTTTAAGAATCAGCTTATATTTGATGAACATTGTACCAGAAATAGGTACCTAATATTTGGAAAAATGTACCTGGTATCATAGGAATAGTTTGGGAACAGAGGAAGACTGGTTGCCAGACTGTGATTATTATTCCTTTAGACATTAATGAACTTATTTTCCAGCTAAATTATTAATAATTCATAAAAGTTGGCCAATGATTTAGCACAGTACATGTAGCAGTCTGATAAAGAGATAGAGACATTTCATTTGGTCTTAGCGTGTTTAATAATTTAAAACAAGAAAGGGACAGGATTTTGCAGTACACTAAGAATGTGTCACTGATAACTGAAGAATCCTAAAAACATATGTTTCTTTTACCTTGCTTTTGAAGTTTTTGTGACTAGCTCTGTGACAAAGAAAATTAAGTCCTCAGGAGATTAAAAAATATCAAGCAGAATAAGTAGAAAAATCTAATTCCATACTTCCTCAAGATAATGACACACTAGGCTTAAAAGAATTAATGGCCAGCTTTCCTGTATTATATGTGCACAGAAAACTAAAAAGTGTTTGTGTGGTTTGTCCAGAATCTTAATAGTCATGCATTTCAAAGAAACTCCCAGAAGAGGGAGATGTTTACTATCAAATAAAGACCTTCTTTCCTCACTACTTTCTGCTAGGATTCATTACATTACTAAGGAGAATAAGGAAAAGTGTCCTTTTTCCTCTTTAAAATAAAATTCATGTAATTGAGACAGATGTTTTTGCTTTAAAATACAATGCCATGGTTTATCTGCTATTTCCTCTTCTATTTGGCTCTTCATCCATTGTATCTGTAGAAAATTCCAGCTATCTAAAATGTGTACTTACTCTAAATCACTTGTCTTCTTTTTTTTAAGAAATGTGACTCCTGCTAACAGCAATAATCAAACATTGGTGGAAATGTTTTCTTTTATCTATCTGAAGACTAACCTTTGAAAATACATGTTATAATGACAACATATGATCCATCCTCACATTAGATGGAAGGATATAGAATGTAAACTACTAAAGTTAGACTTTTGAATATTATTGTATCTGAATAAGTTTGAATTAAATTTTTAAATCACTTTGCCAAGGACCAGCTTGATTCTCTATAAGAGGCAAGTGAGTTGACCTGGATATTTATAACCTATTCATCTTGCTAACAGCCCCAAGTATGATAATGTAACAAAAGATGTTTGACATAATTTGTAAAGTTTTTATTAATATTAACTTAAACAGGTTTATAAAAAATCTTTTCAACTTGATTGAATATCTAGCCTTGATAAGAACTAAAATCTGAATCATACTGCTTTTAGTGCTGAAGGAGCATGCTTGTGTGATACTGCCATGCTGTATGCTCCATGATGTAGCCTTTGAGAAATATACTATTGACATGATTGATACTGAACATTTTGAAGTTTAAACAGTTATCAGGTATCAAAAGTTTGAGGAAGTTTTAGGAGGAAGTTTTTTATGGAAAGGGTCATTAGGCACTGGAATATGCTGCCCAGGGAGGTGGTTGATT
>WAAB01007955.1:17709-42499 GCA_013389865.1 Piaya cayana
CTGTGATTATTATTCCTTTAGACATTAATGAACTTATTTTCCAGCTAAATTATTAATAATTCATAAAAGTTGGCCAATGATTTAGCACAGTACATGTAGCAGTCTGATAAAGAGATAGAGACATTTCATTTGGTCTTAGCGTGTTTAATAATTTAAAACAAGAAAGGGACAGGATTTTGCAGTACACTAAGAATGTGTCACTGATAACTGAAGAATCCTAAAAACATATGTTTCTTTTACCTTGCTTTTGAAGTTTTTGTGACTAGCTCTGTGACAAAGAAAATTAAGTCCTCAGGAGATTAAAAAATATCAAGCAGAATAAGTAGAAAAATCTAATTCCATACTTCCTCAAGATAATGACACACTAGGCTTAAAAGAATTAATGGCCAGCTTTCCTGTATTATATGTGCACAGAAAACTAAAAAGTGTTTGTGTGGTTTGTCCAGAATCTTAATAGTCATGCATTTCAAAGAAACTCCCAGAAGAGGGAGATGTTTACTATCAAATAAAGACCTTCTTTCCTCACTACTTTCTGCTAGGATTCATTACATTACTAAGGAGAATAAGGAAAAGTGTCCTTTTTCCTCTTTAAAATAAAATTGATGTAATTGAGACAGATGTTTTTGCTTTAAAATACAATGCCATGGTTTATCTGCTATTTCCTCTTCTATTTGGCTCTTCATCCATTGTATCTGTAGAAAATTCCAGCTATCTAAAATGTGTACTTACTCTAAATCACTTGTCTTCTTTTTTTTAAGAAATGTGACTCCTGCTAACAGCAATAATCAAACATTGGTGGAAATGTTTTCTTTTATCTATCTGAAGACTAACCTTTGAAAATACATGTTATAATGACAACATATGATCCATCCTCACATTAGATGGAAGGATATAGAATGTAAACTACTAAAATTAGACTATTGAATATTATTGTATCTGAATAAGTTTGAATTAAATTTTTAAATCACTTTGCCAAGGACCAGCTTGATTCTCTATAAGAGGCAAGTGAGTTGACCTGGATATTTATAACCTATTCATCTTGCTAACAGCCCCAAGTATGATAATGTAACAAAAGATGTTTGACATAATTTGTAAAGTTTTTATTAATATTAACTTAAACAGGTTTATAAAAAATCTTTTCAACCTGATTGAATATCTAGCCTTGATAAGAACTAAAATCTGAATCATACTGCTTTTAGTGCTGAAGGAGCATGCTTGTGTGATACTGCCATGCTGTATGCTCCATGATGTAGCCTTTGAGAAATATACTATTGACATGATTGATACTGAACATTTTGAAGTTTAAACAGTTATCAGGTATCAAAAGTTTGAGGAAGTTTTAGGAGGAAGTTTTTTATGGAAAGGGTCATTAGGCACTGGAATATGCTGCCCAGGGAGGTGGTTGATTTGCCTTCCCTGGAGGTGTTTTAAGTTACGGGTGGATGAGGTCCTGAGGGACATGGTTTAGTGTTTTGTGGGAGTGGTTGGACTCGATGATCCAGTGGGTCTCTTCCAACCTGGTGATTCTGTGATTCTGTGATTCTGTGAAAATATAATTTTAAATAAAAGTACTGAAATAAAGGTATTTATATAACAGGCTCTTTATACAACTTATGAAAATATTTGAGCTGCCTTAGAATCTAAGTTAACTTGATATTGAAATGGCTTCTTAGACCTGAACTAAAACATTACCTGCACAGATCAGATACTACGCTCCAACCACAAGTGCATCTGACTTTCTCCTTAAGAAATACATGAAATTTACCTTTTAAAAAGTCAAATACTCTTTCTAGGCAGTTGGTGTATCATCAAAATCCAGGACTTATTGTTACCCCTCCTATCAACAATGTTTGTATGCTTGTTTTAAGGGTGCTTTGGGATGAATTTCTAGTACTGCTGTTAACACAGGTCAATTGTGTAGAAATGACCTCATGATTTACCAGAGACAACAAAACATTCCCTGTTCCCTGAGTAGTACCTATATTTAACAAAAGTCAGAAGGGTGAGATTTATCTTGCCTAACTATAGATATCTTTAATGTAAATGATGGTATCTGACAAAGTTACCCCCAATGACTTCTACAGTATGTAGAGAAAAATGCTTATGATTAGGTTATTAATCATCTGACCTATTTTTGAGTAAATACAAATGATAGTAGTCAACGTATAGAGGTGCCCATATATGTGGCTGGCTCAGACACAGTTATTTTGTATGATCAGTTGAATGCTACTTGAGACAAATTCCAGACTTAACACCAGAAGCCATGTCATTAACTTTCAGGAACAGAATGACTGTTGAAAAAACAAACAAACAAACAAACAAAACCCCATAAAACAAACCCTAGAAAGAGAAGACCAAACCTGTGGACCTTGAATTCTTTCTTAAACAACAGGATATCTTTAACTGGAAGGGAGGAATGCAAGATACCTTCTGCATTCTTTCAATTATAGTGCAACCACACAAAAACATTGACATCTTAAGCTTTTTATGAAAGCTAGTAGAAGATTCTTAAGAGATAGACAATGGTTTAAATCACTGAAGACAGAGAGGAAACTGATAATTTCTTGTCTGTGCCCTCAGTCATTACTTTAAACCCCAAGGGATTCCTTAGAGGCTGCCATTCACTACCATTTTAAAAGAAAAAGTCTACTAATGCTACATTATGTATGGAGTCTGATTCTATTAACGTGTGTTACCACACCCTCAGAACATCTTGTCACTTGATATCCCCTTGAGGCTTCCCTCCACTACAGAAACAGACATTCCACATTGTGATTAGCATACAGATAGTGATGAGGGTGAAAAGAGGTTTGATGGTTCAGTTCTTGATTATAGTCAAATGCAGAAATAAATTAATCCTGACTTTGATTTCCTGGGCCAGCAAAGAAGTTGATCTCTCTGTGTTCTGACTAGTCTTTACCAGATGTTCTGTATGCACTCACAGGCATATGATACTGCAAGATCTGTACTGTGTAGTCATCTCTTCTTTTTTTCCAGCCCTATGTTGATCCATTAATTCTGATGTGGTTTTCTGAAAACACAATGCTGTGGCTAGCCACTGAAAAAGCAAAGAAAGTAAATTCCTCATGGAATTAAGGAATTTCCAGGACTCTTCAGTGATAATTGATATTTTCATTAGCATATCTATGTAATGCCTAAATTCTACCCTTTTGATATCCTAACAGCTCATGGAGTTAGGCCTTAAGAGTCTATGCCAGGCTTTGTGCACTGGTGTCTCCTTCCTAGGGGAAAGTGATGCTGAAGGAGATATGATGAGACATATATGCTGAGGTTTTGGCAGTTCGTTCTCATATTCTGTGGAATTCCTTGCAAAACCATTTCATTTAAGGAAGTTATTTGGGCTTTGTTGGGCACAGAGTCAAACATTAATCAGGGCAATTCTGTCTGGCTTTAGACTATCTCAATTCACTTTAACAAGTACATTTTTAAAACATACCTAACATCTTTTAGAAAGACAACACTACTTTTTGTGAAACATCCAAGAAACATCTATTCCTTTAGTACTGTTATTATTCATATAAATATTGTTACCAGGATCACTATTTTTTAAGAAACATTTTAAATTATACATGTTAAACTAAATGAAAAATACATTATTGAAGAATGAAAATATGAAGTCTGTTTAATGACAGAGAGCAAGTAAAAAACAACTCAAGTTATTCTCCATAACTCAAGAAAAATGTAGTTTCTTTTCTTTATGTACACATATTTGCAGACAAATGCATTTTTTTCCCCCAGTCTTAGTATTTATGTGTGAAAATATACAAGTAAATATGTTTTGGTCTTGTATTATGCAAGATAATGAAAGGATCTCTTTTGTTGCATTATGCTGTATTATACTACTAAAAGATTATGAAAATGCGAAGCAAATTTTTGTTCATGTTATGTACTACTTGCTACTGTGGAAAATCATTGTTTCAAAATAAAATATCGTATTCTGGAATACATCTCTGACAAAAATGTTCTGTCTCAGAGACTGTCTATCCATTGATTTCTTTACTTGGAACTATAAAAATAGGATTTTCTTTCAATATACATGCTAATATGTGTGACAGGAGGAGGCCTCATTCACGATGTATAACTCAGGTTGATATCAGTCACATGGTGATGATTAGTACTTTAGATAATCCAGAGTGGAATCCAGAGTGGCTCTGTTTAAGTAACTATTAGATGGAAATGCAGCTTCCACAAAATCATCTTCAAGTTTACATTTAAAATCATATACATAATTTGGTTTGTTGAAACAAAAAAACCCCTTTTTGTTGTCATCTGAGCCACTGATAACATAAAACTTCGTGAAGCTTTGAAAGTTTTAGTTCAAATGTTTTAAACTGCCACTCCTTTTCCTTCCCAAAATGCACAGCTTGACTGTGCATCAGGGAAAGCAGCCTGAACTTCCTCAGTTTAAGATCATTTGATGATTAAGACAGTCACGTGACTGTAGTACATCACAGGAAAGACAAGCCTAATTTGAGACGTAAGACCTAAGAAAGATGTTGAAAGAAGAAAACTTTCAAGCTTAAAGTTTCAACTGACAGTGTAGAACCTCAGAGACTGAATTTGGTATCAGATTGGCTCATAAACTATTGTCTTTCTTCAGGAATTTATATACTAGGGTAATTATACAGCAGATTACTTTTTCCTATTAAATGGTCAGTGAAAAAAAAGCCTGTCTTTATCTTGTCTTTGTGACTTTCAGCACAATGAAATCCATTCTATGGCCTTTTTATGGAATAAAAATCTCATCTAGGCTGATATCTATTAATTTTTTGTTCATTGAATGTTGTCTTTTCTCTTTCCTACACCTCCATTTACTGCAATCAAATATTAATATTGCTGCAACATCCCTCAATATACAGAGTTTTGAAGGATGTTTTTTTGAACCCCAAATATGTTAGCTAGTGTTCATTCAATCTTAGAACTATCTTTTCTCCTCTGGTGCATTTTCTTTTACAATGTTAATTGCACCTTAAAGTAACTTTCCTGCTTGGCATTGTAAAACCTGGACATATTTCAAGTTTCATAACATCCGAGATTGACCTGATTTCTCCTACCGGCACATGAGTAGGCTAACTGCTGTAGAAAAAAAAAGGCAAAAACTAACTAATTTACACTGACCTGTTTTTGTACTTCTACTAGCTAGGTCATCTTCCTAGGTGTTTCCTGTATTTAGCTGTTTTTGACCATATGCAGGTATATGTGATGCACTAGAAAACCAGTCAGATGTTCATTAACACTCCAGAGTCCCACAGTGATCTGCTCATTAACCTAGTAGGTAAATAGCCATATTTATTATTTACTCAACCCACTTGATGCCAAACAGAATTTATAGTAAACGAAAGTCTGTGCAGATCTAATCCAAAAGCCTTCAATCATCCAAACCTGGGTTTCAGACTTGAGCTTCTTAGTCTTTTTCCAATCTATTTCGGAGGCATGAAACTAGATAATACATTTTCTTTAGCAAATATTACACTTGTTAAGAAAAAGAGAAAAAGAGCTTTGTGTATTACAAAGTTCTCTAGTGTACTCAAAATAATTTTTGAAAACTTAAAGAAAGAAGATACAGCTTTTAAAAGGGAGGCATTCTTGTTAGGGGGCCATTGTGTTTTGCTTGATAGAGGAATAAGAAGATTCTTTTGGAGAGCTGTGACAGGTACATCCAGGACAATTAAAAAGCCATACAGCTTCTTTAGTTTCACATTAGCCTGACTCCAGACAGCCTAAAATTAATGATTTGGTACACTTTCTGAAAGTGCTGCTTCTGAAAGGAAATATTCCATTTTATTTCTTATTCAGATTTAAATGGCATTTGATTTTCTCTGTAAACACACTCACATATGATACTTTTCTGGATGTAAAGGACAAAGACAAGAGTGAGGGTTTGGTTTCTCACTTACACTAGCTCATAATGCTCTCAAAAGGCTGACCACAGATGTTGGAAGGAAGGAGATACGGGACTGAAAACTTTGGGACTATGTCCAAATACTTAGAGCTGGAGAGCAGCTGCTATTTTAATAAAAAAAGAAATTGGAAATAATAAGAAATTAGCAAGGAGTACTAGTCATAAAGTGAAATATGTCTACAAGGAGACATCTGGAACTTTTAGTTATGTGAGTTTAGTTAAATATCAGCTAATGAATCACTAAAATCTCAGACAATTAAGTATTTCCTGTCATGTTTCTTCACTCTGCAGGAGTATTGTCCAAAAATGATTCTATGACAGTAGATTTAGCAGTTAATAACTTTTAGATAACCTTTAAATATGGAGAGGACAATGGACAGAAGTTCAGACTATTTTATTCTGTATTTTCAAGCAGTCACAGCACAAAGAAGGCAAACTACTTAATGCCTTTTTTTCAGTAATTTTTTATGGATGTATAGTTGTGCTTTTTTCCTTCAAAATTTTAAGTTAACTCAGACACAAGAGACAGTGCTTAAATCCGAGTGTTACAGAACTGAAATGTTTATGATTGATTCATCATTTTTTAGCAAGAATACAGAAATAAGCCATAAAGGTGTTTGTTCCAGATATAAGAGTGAAGAATCAGTTTATTGAATCTGAGAGTTTAAATGGCAGATCAGATTATAGTGGAGAAAAATACTCAAAGTCATATGAGAGACCCAGAATTAACCCCTTGAAATTGAATTTGCCAAGCAAAGAAGTCTTGAAATCTGAACTGAAGCATATGCAGTGTCTGCAGTATTCTGGTTCTGTAGCAATAGCAACAATTCCAAATTATTAAAGGAAAATAGAGGCTTAAAGGTGTTTTCTGAGTTCAGAGTTGGAGTCACACAGACAAACATCAAGACTAAACAAAAGGAATGTGCAGTGCAATACAAAACAATGTGACAAAGTCAGTATTTTGGAAAAGACATGGGAATTGCAATGGGTTTTGTAAGTGTTTGCAAGACCCAGAAGAATTTGCACAGCACAAACAACAAATTTTTAGCCCAAATAAAGAATTTGTAGCAGCAATAAACGGTGTTTGAGCACAAAGATCTGAGTATAAGCATGAAAGTATAGGAAACATTTACCAATTTAAAGTAGAACAAGACAATGGGCTGGGAGGCTGCATTGAAGAAAGTCACACATATAAGAAGAAATAACACAATGAAATTCTAGTCTGATTTTTTCCCACTGAAAATGTATGAATGAAATGTTCTTTTTCATTAATTATAAAAGGGGAAAAAAAGAAAATATATGGTTGCAAAAGACTCATTTGAGAATTAAAAATATGTTAGGGTACTGGTTTCACTAAATAAGTATACTAATTGCTCTGAGAATTAAACAATCTGGAAACATTCTTGAATAACTTAAAAAACCCTGGTTAAAGTCCATAATGCATGCATTTCCAAATCAGGAGAACAAACAGATAATGTCAATGTTCAGAAAAACACATAGCAATGTTAAGCATTATGTTAATTAGTCATTACATGATTAAAATATATTAAAACACATATACATAAAAAAATTTCTTCACCTTTATAACTTCTGAAATACTTAAATACATTGTATAAGGAAGGATTTCCCACTGTCACAAAGGGAGATTTTTTTTTTAAAGATGATTATTTGTGAACATTTTTCTACAGTTGATAAGCAAGCAAGCAAACTTACATAATTACCTGAAAAATACATATTATATAAGATGAATGTCATTTGATTACCATTTGGTAAGCAAGGTATTTCAAGGGAAGTGGTAACATTTTCCATTGCAAAGGTTATACAAAACATTTCTAGGAAAATGGTTGTTTTGTGAGCAGAAAAAGTGAGAAAGTATTTGAAGTATTTTTGGAAATAGTAATTCTCGATAGTTAAAGCAAAATCCACAGGGATAGTTATTTCATATGGTAGAAATTATTTTTCTTCAAGATGAAGAAAGATTCTCCTCCATGAGATTGAGAACTGGTAGAAAAAAAGTGTCTCATGTTGTCTTTCATGAGTAGTTTTCAAAATGATTAGCAGAGCTAGATGTCTGGGAAAAGGAGAAGTATGAGTTCACGTAACCAAATATTCAGAGTGAGTTTTGAACTGTGGAAAGCATACTTCAAATTGACAAATATCAACTGACTTCTTTCAGAAGTATTTGCACAACCATACTACAGAATTGAGACAATTTAATCTAAAGATTATGTGATGTTATATTTCTGCAGCATATCTAAGTTAAGTGTAACAAGCTATGCGTTTCAGTTACTGAATTAATGAAAAACATCTGCTATGATTTGTATAAGTACTCTGGTGACAGATAACTTTGCTTTAGACAGTGCATCACTTCTTTTAGAAAATGTTCAAGAAGATCTAAGGACCATTTTGTACAATAAAAACCAGAGACTTTAATGAGCCTAGATTCTAAGCATTTAGTGGGCCATTTATTTTGGAACAGGCTTACATTTTCTCAGTGGGAAGAGGTTGGTGCCTTTGAAAGTGCCTCAGTCAAAACCCGCCCATCTAAATGTTTTCCAGTGTGTATGAGCATATCTAATGAATGACTTGCCAAATTAATACTATCTTAGTAAGTACTAATTATAACTTTTATGGAAATACGAGTAGTTACATCTTGTTCTGCATCCACAAATTTAAAATTGAAATACTATTCTTTCAACAGGATCTTAGTCTGCATTGACAGGCATTGCTAGATGTGTTTGACAGGCAAGCATAGTCAATGATGTTCTACTTTATTTCAAACTGTTCTCTTCCAGCGAGTTGTTGCTACATTTAACTCTGTGATGATAAATGCCAATAGTGCAACATATAATATTATGTTCATTCACTATTGATAAAAGCAAAATTTTGCCAGGAACATTTCATTGTGCCTTCTCTTTTGGTGGAAGACATAATGAAATGAACATACATCATCTAGTTCTGAACACAGAACAAAATTCTATACAGTCACCTTTTGATTTTGCATGTGGGATACAATCTCCCCTACCTGACATAACAATATTTTCTAGAACAAAGAAAGAATTTTTAAGTGTAAAGAAAGGTATAAAAATGCAAGTACATTTTATTTTTCTCAAAGTATGTGAGTTTTATTTTGTTCAAAGAACATTTGGCTCTACTATTTCCATTACTATATTCACTGGCATTGATTGTGTTCCATCTCATCAACGAACAACAGACATATAATGTTTACCTTTGCAATTTGGTAGTCTTCTGACAATGTTGTCCAGACAATAAAATGATAATTGTTTTCAGGGTTGTTTGCTTTGATATTTGTAATCATGCTTGCTCTTTCTAATTGCTCTCATAACAGAACCTTTCACATGCAAATTAAACAGTCTTTTTATAACAGTCTTATTAAAAATTATTACTCCCACAGTGGCTGAGACAGCATGGAGGTGACATATGTGTTCTCTAGGGGAAGGTATGAAACAACAGAGTGCATGACAAATCTTTGTTTCAGGAAAATAAATGCATCTTTGTGACCAAAGTGAAAATAAGTGAATTTTATTTTGATCTTATTTTGAGTAGATGTCTTAGAATGCATTCATTAATATGATGGAAATATACTGATGAGGGCATTTCTGTGCAGTAGTAGGATGGTGACATGACTGTCTGCATTGTATCCTTCCACAGCATAAACAACAGAGAACAGGAATGACAAGGACTGTGGACCACATTTATTGCTCACATTGGCAAAACAGTGAAAAGCTTTAATACTTTCATCAGTACAGAAATAAATTTGAGGTCAATGAGCAGAATTTAGCAGTATGTGAAGGAGAAGGAACATATTTTTATGTAATCTTTAATATTTAATCCTTTAAGGTTTGTGTGTAAATTAATGATTTATTTCATTGCTGATAAAACAAGCAAGTAAAATGATCCTGCATTTTGGTCTCCTAGCCACTGGTTCTCTAGTACCTAACTGAGCTGAATCCTACCTCATACACCTATCTTCATCCTGAGTTGCATGTGATTTTGTATGAGGGTGTGAATCTAGTGTTTCTTTTACACATTAAAAAACAATACAATGATATTTCTTTCTTAGGATGCTCATAAGGAAAAAATCTGCCATGGTTGCCTATGTGAGAGTATAGATTAACAGAGATAGAAAGCTGTTTCTCTGCATTTAAAAATGAGAGTGCTTAGGCAGTGCTAGGGCATAAAGAATATTTATTTATTTATTAAGCTAAGGTGAAAAGTAGCCTCTTGTGAAACAGCTGTCCTACAGCCAACTTTATTTGTGAATTCCCCTTCTATACTAGTTTTAATCAAGACAATTGTTACAAATGCTTCTGAATGCCATAGCTAAAAGGAAGTACTTTAAAACCTTGGGTTTATTTGGTTTCCACTTGTTGTGTACCTGTCAAATACATTCTTCAAAACATAAACATTCACAAGGTCAAGTTACAGAATAAAATTACATGAATGCAGTGTCATAAAATGTTAGTAGTACTATGTGACTGAACATTCACAGAAAATGGTAAAAATACTCAACTACTGAACGTATCTTTTTACTGGTACTAAGCTCCACTGATGGATGCATAAGTATGACTATGCAGACATACTGCAAAGCCATTAAGCCCATTTTGCATTTTAAAACTTTCTAAATTTGCATCTATACCATAACAGGCAACTGCACATTAAGTCTGTCTTATTAGCAGATTATTCTCTGGTGCTAACATTCATTTCATTCCTAGTTGACATGCATAATGCCACAATAAGTTTAACCAATCAAAATTCAGTTGTCAAGAGGCAAGAGAAATGCCTCCATGCATATTACACTCCATCAGCTTTCTTAATCACTTCAAGTAAATAAGTCTGAAGATTTTTTTTAACTTAATTTACACAGAATGCTCTTCACTTCTATGTCATTATGCAAATAGAATTTTTCTTTAAATGCCTTCTCTGATACTAAAGATGGTGAAAGATACTAGAAAGTACATTATAGGACCAGCAGGACTTTGTTTCAAGGGTTTTTGTAAGAACAGCAAGCCCTCAGTTTCTTCAGTGATCTTCATTGGATTTACATGACATTATAATAGGACTAAGAAAATTTTCTGCTTGTAACCAGAGACTTGAAGAATCAATACACAAAGACCTTTGCATGTGGATAAGTGTGGGTTTTTTATATGGTTGTGAAGACAGGTAATGAAAAATCGGTGAATAAACTAGGGGTAGGCAGATTAAGAAGTAAGAAGTATGAAGGAGGCAATAAAAAGCTTGTGGAAGTAATATTGAGTCATTTTTAAGGCTGAGCCGGGTGAGTAATGTGTATTCAGAATGAATAGGAGATGCTCCCTTTCAAACTGGCAGTCCTACCTTTTTTTAACTTTCACCCAGTGTATTCTGTTAAGACTGGGGTTTCAGCAAGAGCGCATATATTCATAGAATCACCAGGTTGGAAGAGACCCACCAGATCATCAAGTCCAATCATTCCTATCAAACACTAAAGCATGTCCCTCAGCGCCTTGGCCACCCATGCCTTAAACACCTCCAGGGAGGGTGAATCAACCATCTCCCTGGGCAGCCTGTTCCAATGCCCAATGACCCTTTCTGTGATTTTTTTTTCCCTAATGTTCAGCCTAAACCTCCCCTGGCAGAACTTGAGGCCATTCCCTCTTCTCCTGTCCCCTGTCACTTGGAAGAAGGGGTCAGCACCCTCCTCTCCACAACCTCCTTTCAGGTAGTTGTAGAGAGCAATAAGTTCTCCCCTCAGAGACCCCAGAGAACCAAAGAATAAGCATGGATACCTAAATTAAAAAGACTTGGAATCTTGTAAGGGATTCAAGGCAAGTTAAGGAATAGGTCTGGAGTTTTAAAGCAAGTGATATATATCCATTGCTATACAATTGCCACATAATCATCTGTTATGTGACTATACAGATTTGAATGTTGCCACTGGCATTATTTAAAAAAGATAAAATATTATGTGAGTTAAAGAGGAGCAAAATACAAATAAGTTTTAAAGAATAAGGATTGAATCTTTTATGTCTAGCCACATTTCCTATTTTTTTGTTAAGCAAGTAGTCTGTATTGAATTGCACACAAAAAATGGATTTGCTTTTATTTCTGTGGTCTAGTTGACACAATAGGGAACTGGTTATGTTTTCCTACTTTCATATTCTGATGTCTTCAGACCTCTGTTTTGACTATACTTGTATCATTCTGTATCAGGCATTCCTATATCAAATGTACTCTACTAGCTAGCTTCCACATCTTTACTTAAAAGTGTAAATTAACTTTATCGTGAGAGGTATAATCTCCACTTTGCAAGGGAATTATTTTTTTAGAACCTATCTCTATTGTTCAAAAAACTGAAGAGATACATATACAAATGTCTCCCTCCCTCCCTCTTTTTCTTTCTTCTCTCTACTTCTCTTGCCTCTCTTTTTCTCACTTTCCCTTTCTTAATTTTCTCAGATGTCAAGCTGGCTTTGGTTTTTTATTCTCTAAGTGTATTTTGAAAGACTTGAGAAATAAGTACAGAGTTGTAAGCAGGAGGAACCAATGATAGAAGAAATTTTGACCCTCTAAAATGACAGCTATTTCCATTTCTTTCTGATTTCTTGTTATTTCCATTTGTCTTGTAGTGTTTGGCAACTTTAAGGCATGTATAGCAAGTCCTTTTCCTTTTCTACTGTGTAAGTCTTCAAGTTGAAGAACTGATGAACCATTGTTCTATAATAGAGTGCGTGCATCTCTGAGACACAGCCACCACAGGCGTAAAGTTTGAATTCAGCAATGTAGCTACTTTTATTACAGGAAGATATGTCAGCTTATCAGAATGAAAAGTACTAAATATGATTGCAACAAGAAAATTACACTGTATGTTTAACAATGTAACATTGTCTTTGCATATAAGTAAGAAGAAAGACTAAATAGGTAAAAAAAACCCTCCGGGGAAAGAAACAATTATAGCTTAGATAGCATAATACATACATAATACATACATACATACATACATATGCTTAGATAGCATAATACATAGCATAGTGGAGTGCATTTGGCATGATTACATCAAAAAATAGATGTTTACCTTAGTTGATTTCTTGTCTTTTCTTTCTGCTGAAAGCACACTAGAATATGATCACATCATAGGTAAGAACAATTATCAGGAATATTCACTATTCAGTAGGTGAAAGGAAAGCTCACAATAGCCATATCACTGAGGTTATGTGTATTGATAAACAGAACAGTGCTCTCTGTTAAGGCCAGGTCCCTATAGAGAAGATTACTGCATCCTCATCTCACAGCAGTTATTTCAGGAAGTGCTCCAAACTCAGTATAGGAGCTGTATGATTTTAACAGAATTATTTTCCCAGGATTTCTTTTTTCCCTTTCTTTTTTCTTTCAGGTCAAAGCACTTTGACAACTGACTGTTTCCATCATAGTGTGAAATTCAGTCAGCATATTGCACATTTTTTGTGACATGAGTACATGTAGTGGTAGAAAAAGGTAGTAAGCTCTTTGAGATAAAATTGGAGAGACATGTGGAATGAAGGGAACTATTAAACATTTTTGTGTCTGTCGGTTGTGGGAGTCATCCCTGGACTTAACGACCACCAAGTTTTCTAGAAGACTGACAAAGGGTGTTCAGTAGTGGCCTAGAGAGTGCCCTGACAATAAAACAGCTTGGATCAGGATTCATCTTGTTGCATTAGTTAATTTTATTTCTCAGAGCAGAAATATTCTTGCTAAGTAGATAAGCAACAAAAATACATTGCCTGCACTCTATGTAATAGATGTTTCTTATTCAATTTATTTACATGCACTTGTTAGTGCTTGCAGTAGTAGAATATGTAGCAAGATTCTGCAGTAATACGTGTATAAACCAACTGTTGAATTACAGTATTTCACAATGTCATACCAAAAACATTGTAAAACCAAACACCCAAGGAGAAATAGTTCAATCTAATATATTTTTTTGTTCTTTAAAAAAAAAAAAAAAAGATTGAAAGCATTTCTGTAAGCTCCATAGTGAACTTACAGGTCTTTCATGAAACTGTAGCAAGTACAAAAATGTTGAGATTCTTCTCCTGACTCCTACTTAAAGACTCACAATTGTCATTGTAAACCCAAATTATTTCACAGGCACACCACTTTGTTCTGGATTTCGGTTGCTAGCACCTGGAGATACCCCTACTACTCCTCAATGATTTGCAGTTCTGCATTATCTATATAGTTCGCTGAAAACACATTGGAATCATGATGTTTTGATTTTTATCTTCTGTAATATTAAGTGTCAAGTATAGTAAAAGAAATAAACAGCTTTTTATTTTAATGTGAAGTTAAACACTGAAATCTGCCTCAGCTAGGAACACAAAGTACAAATGTACAACCAATCTTTGCAAATTTACCTTGTAGTAACTTACCATGTTTGGTGGTAGCTGTGGTTTTTTTCCTGAGTGATTGCTAGGAATAGTACGAGTCTTGAAGGAACTTACCTGAGTTTAAAAAGACAATGATAGTTTTCATTTAAAAAGACAAAAATAAACATCATAAAATCATTTATGATAATGATATTTTATTCCATGCAGTTATGTAGCAGGAACCTGCAAAAAGGTCTTTAGACTAAAATAATGCATATGAAGAAAACTGTATACATTTACAGGTCTTTTTAATAGCAGCAGTAATAATATAGTAGAACAGCAGGAATAATAAGCTCTCATTTAAAATGTCATAATCCCCTCAAAATACTTTGAAAGGGAGAAATATGTAATTACGCATGATCTTCATCTAGGAATAACAATAGCAGGCTTGATTTCAATATATATATATATAGTATATATTTCTAGATATCTAGATATTTAGATATATAGACATATATACAACCAAGACATTACTGAGTATCAGTAACCTCCACTCCTGTGTGTAGTAGGAGTCTTCCCATGGACGCTGCAAGCCAGAAATTGGAGTGTGACAGCAAGGTTTTTCTGATTATTTTTCTTCAAACAACACCTTACTCTCTCTCTATATATGTATAAACAAGAAGCCTAGTAGCTGAACAATCCATACAACAAGTAAAGAGATCACATTAAAAATCCACTTGAGGTGCCAAGGTGCATTTTTTGTTTCCTAGAATTCTTTAAGCACTGGGACACAGGTAAGAAGGAAAAAGGAAGGCATGGTAAGGCTAGCATTTTCAGGTATGTTGCTACTGTGAAACAAGAAATGAAAATAGATCAGGTCTGCTTTTGCTCATATTTATTAATTATAATGACAGGATTTACCCCTAAAGATAACTATATACAGAACAGCTCTTCAGTCTCTATTTAGGCAAGATCTAAACATGTGTAGAAGAACTACTATATATAGAAAGCACAGAAAACATAGAAAACATTCTGATCAGAGACAATCTTAATATATCTTACACACATCAAGGACAGATATTACTTTAGCACAGATTTGCCAGTGATTTACATGTTCTAGTACTTCTTTATATACTTAATGCCGTATTTCTTTCTAGACCTAAATCTTGTTTTGAAATATCATGCAATCAGGGATTTTAAAAGACATTATTGTGATGCTTAACAGTGCAACACCTATAATGTACATACTCAATAATGGCTTTGCAGTGCTGGTTTAGGTGCCTAGCTATAAGTATGAACATAATACAGGAACCTAAATTAGCATTCAAAGCAGCCAACATGCTGAATGCTGGCATGTTAAACTCTCCCGCGCGAAACGTGAATCTGAAATTTGGAAGCAGAAGCAGCTTCTCGGGGAATATACATCTCTGCTTGCTTTCTGAAACCAAGACATTACTAAGTAGCAGTAACCTCCAGTCTTGTATGTTGCAGTGTCTCCCCATGGAAGCTGCAAACCAGAAACTGGAGCGTGACAGCAAGGTTTTTCTGATTGTTTTCTTCAAAGTAACTGCAAATTCCACATTAAAGAAGCCTAATGTCTTGCCAAATACCTGACATAATCTTTTAGGAGCCTAATTTCAATTACCTTTCACTCTGAAATGTCTTGCTTTTGCACATTTGGGTTTTTGCAGTTTTGAAAAGGTTATACCTTTCTGGCAGTGATCCCACATGGCAAAAGCTCTGATAGGTTTACTGGACACCAGACAGTATTTTCTCATACTCTCTGATAGTCTAAGACAGTTTAAAATACATGGTAAGATTCTTGAGGGCTGGAGAGAATATTTGTTTTACAGCTTTCATTTTGTCAAGGCCCAGTGTATGATATTGTTTTCTTTTTGGAACTGGATAGTCGTTTTCACTGTTCTGCTGTGTTCTTTCTTTTTATGTGAGCATATGTGCAACAGCTGTTGTCTTAGCTGTGATCTAGGGACTTCCAATGCTTAAGTCATAATCCTCTAGAGTTTCAGTGAAACGACTAGGTCTATACCTGGGGGCTAGAAAAGACTCATATTGTCTGTGATTGAGCACAAAGGGAAGATACATAATGCCTGCTTACTGCTGGGTTAAGTACACACAGTAGGTGGCAAATTCCTGTAACTGCAGTTTATTTCAGAAGCACTTGGGTATCAAATTCTTTATAATTTCCTCAAATGAACTAACAGGCTGACATCATCCTTTCTAACCCATCTCACACAATAAAACAATAGCAATCTGGTGTGTTCTCCTCTTCCCATCTCTCTCATGATGTCATTTGTGAACTTTTCTCCATCCATAATATGTTTTAGAAAAGATTTTTTTCCAAATAACCTTTATAAATCAAGCTCATTTTGCTAAATTAGTTGCAGTTGTTTCATATTATTGTGAATCAGTAAAAGACCTCTAAAATTCAAGAAGTTTTCAGATTTTATTTAAATAAATGGAATGCAATTGTGTTATGTGAAAAAAGGCGGGGGGGAAAAGATTCCTTTCAATTTAAAAATAGAAGACAATGTATAGCTTCTCTGACACTCAGCTAAGCTACAGCAAGAAGGCAGTCCTGGAAAAATCATGACAAACTAGGGGGAAAACAAAGATCAAAACAAAACAAAAGGTGGGGGAAAATCCACAAAACAAAACAGAAAATACACCCTTGGGGCTATTTTGTTGTTGTTGGAGGGTGCTGGCTTTTTGCTTGGTTGGCTTGTTTGTTGTTTTCTTTTTAATATTAGGAGGAGTTCTAGCCATATTTCTAAAGTTTAAATAATTGTAAGATACCATTATACTTTCTTATGTAAAGAGGTAAGGGGAGTTTGCCAAACTAAGCATACATTAAGATGCTTTGAACGGAAACTCAGCTGAGTGACTCTGGTGATTTCTCTAGGAATGAACATATAGCTTAGAACATTAATTGGTAAACTGCATGAGCAACTGCATAAAGATGGGGGGAAAAAGACATTATGATGGTAACAGATCCTGGGACTAATAGTGTAGAAAACCTGAGGGCAAATGCATGCAATCAGATTCTCATTGCCTAATAAGTTAATGCTTGCCATTGGAACAAATGTAATTGTTAATGACAAAAGGAAGATGACAAAAGAAGTCTTATAATTCAGTAGATACTGGAACAGAATGACCACCTTGCGTGACTGCTGTCAATTCAAAGCATACTGTATCCCAAAGCCTCTCTATAAAGAAAGAATGCACTCAAGTGGAGAAGGACAATTGGAATACAAAGGTCAAAGAAATCTACATCATAAATCTGACACACCCAAAACATACCTACAGGCAACTGGCCATAGACTTCATAAACTAACTCTATATGATTACAAGAGAGACAGATTATCCTTTAAGCAAATATACTAAGCCACCAATAACTGTAAGATGATGTGTCTTAATGGAAGTCACAGTGAGAACCTACTGAAATAAATGGCTTTATGAAGCACATGTACTCCACCTAAGGATATGAAGAAAGAAAGTTATTGTGAGTCAGTTGAGTGTAATAAGGATACTTGGAATGTATTTCAGAAAACAGAGAAGAAAAGGGTTATTTGTTATGTTCAAAAGAAGTTAGCTCTCTGAAGGAAAAAAATATCTTGCCTACCTTTGTTTTTGTCTGTGCTATAGTACATCAAAATTTTGCATATTCTTTGTACATGCATATTCTTTCCAAGTCCAGCTGGTCCTGTGGATCACTCTAAAGCAGCTTGCAAGGCGAAAATCTTACCCATTTGCTTGACTCATAAAAAGGACCTTCACTCTCACCTGAATCACTGTTGTCCTGAACACATAATATATTATGTAATCTTTTCCCTAGAAAGTTCGTGATGTTAAGTTTTGCATGTGTATGAAAGTTAATATTTTTATTATCTTAATTATACTGGCGTAGTTGAATCAGTGTAACTTCTTCAATTAGTACAAATTTCAGTTCTTTATAAGACCATTTTTATGATGCTACAACTAAAGGATGTTTCATTTAGAATATCCTGTTCTCATACTAAGATCAAAGACCAAATATCTAGCTGAATATTTACAATAGTACAGAACTATTTAAAAGAAAACTGGAGAAATAATAGAGAGAAGGGGGAAACAATATCCCTTATTTTGCTAGGAAATGGAAAACATAACTAGATAGCTTCTCTGAGATTACAAAAATTCCACATCCCCCTGAACTACTGGGAAGGGGGAGGTAGGGAACTCTGGAGAAAAGTTGAGCCTAAGAATGTAGGGGTAAGGGGAAAATGTTTTAAGATTTGGTTCTGTTTCTCATTAATCTACTCTGACTTGACTGGTAATTTAAACTAAAATCACCAAGTGCAGTCTGTTTTAACTGTGATGGTAATTAGTGAATGATCTGTCCCTGTCCTTATCTTGACCCACAAGCCTTTTGTTGTATTGTCTCTCCCCTGTACAGCTGAGGAGGCGAGTGATAAGGCAGCTATGGTGAGCACCCAGTGATTAGCCAGGGTCAGCTCCCCACAAATATGTACTAGTTTTTATTTTGGGGATATTACTTACAAATTAAATGTTCATTATCATTAGTTAGGTCATTAATATGGCAAAAATAGCACTCTGTTCAGGGGAGAAAATAAGCTTTCTCTTGCATCTAGCTTCCAATTATTTACATTCTCAGCAAATCACACGAAGTCATATTCATAATCTTTATTAATAAGCAGTAACCAGGCTCCCTGATGCTTCTCTTCATTTGATGCATCTGAAGGTAAACATTATTCTGCAACAGAGTGGTTCAGGGTGAAATTCATAAGCACAAGTTTCTTGAAAGATAAGATGACAGAAGTGCTTTTAAAGATAATTTTGTATATTTACTGACTTAATAGGCAGAAACGCATTTCCTTGTGTTACCTATTACTCTGTCCCTTTAATCACTACATTGTATACATTTTCAGATCAGCTTCAAATCCTTACTCTGGTAGGTATTCTAGGCCTATAAGATTCATCCCTGATAGTCATAATATATTAATGAAGTGGTTTTCCAGGGCCAATTGTGAAATCTAGTGTAGGATGTAACCATATGTAATAGCAGCAACTGTCAGATTGTGCAAAACATTTTTGTTAGTGGTGAGGAGAATCATAGATTGCTGCTGTTGCTTTAGTATCAGAAATCTGTTTTTCAGCAACTGTCTGCAGGGGACTATCTTAAAAATGTTTGGTTTGTTTTCTTTTGTGTGTTTGGGTTTTTTGGTTTTGGTTTGATTTCTTTATTGTCTGCATTCCTATGTATCAGTGCAGAGACTTGATTTAGAGGGGCTCAAAGCATTTTAAAATAAACAGGAATGCCTCTATGGATGCTGATGATCTTAACTGTTTCCTTTTTTTTTGGTAACAATATTTCAAGGAGTTCTGCAAATGCACAGAAATAAAAGGAACTGCTTTGAGATTAAGATTTCAATATAACACAGAATACATTATTTAAACCTAGATAATCTATAGCCAGAGGAACTAATATGAATATATGTGAATGTTGTTTGAATTAACTTATTTTTTCCTAACTAAAGATGGAATTATTTTAGAATCTGTCTCTTCCTCAATGTCTCTCTAGCTCTTACTCTAAACTTCTACCGACTTTCATTTTCCTATACTTTTCCCTAGCTTCCAGGAGCTTTTCTTTTTCTAGGTGCTTATATATTTTTCTAAGTACATATAACACCATTTTTAAATGATTCTTTTTCTGTTTTGCCCTTCCTTATTTGTATTTTCTTCTGCTGTTATTTTCATGTGTTTGCTGTCACTGCAGAGAAGTTTTCTCATTCCTTCTCATTTCTCTTCAATGAAGTATACCTCGTGAGTGATTTTTTTCCTCTATTTTCTTCCTTCCTTACTTTGCTTCTGACACTGTTATGAGCTGTAAAATGCTGCAGTTGTCACTTCCTTTTCCATGACTGAGCAGACATAAGATAGGTTTTTGCAGCCCATGCACTTGACATGAAAAGTAACAGGGACAGAACGTTTTTGCAGACTGAAAATGTTCATTGTAGTGATTGTTATCCTTTGGCTTTCTAGTCAGTCTGCAGAAACTGCCACAGCGTTTCACACCTGAAGTAAAAATATCAAAAAGATGTGATATCTAGTCACAGTATACGCAAACTGACATTGATTTCTCTACCATTCAAATAAAACTTAAGGAAAAGTTAAAATTTATTTTAGAATATAATAACTGCTGCAAAATCTGAGTATGAAGACCTAAAATCACACAAGACAATCAAGTCTTTTGGGGTTAGTTAATATTTTATGTATCTACACTTAACATGAAAAACAGTGGCACTACAGTTCTTGGAAAAAAAAAAAGAAAAAAACCCCAAAAACATGCAAACAAGAAATATCTTTCTTCCTATTTTCTAATTGTTAGTTGAAGATTTCTGTTAAGTCATATCCTTTGGCTTGTGTTAGTCATCAGAACTTATATTATTGCCCAGATTTGCATAGCTGTTTGCAGAGTCAGTGCTTAATCTCAGAATTTTAAATTACAGACTTGTTATTGCAATTGTAAACAATTATTATTTCCAGATCCATGTTTTAATTCCATAATAAATGTAAAAGTTTGTCTAAACTTGTGTTAGAAAAATTGTAAATTTTTTTAATACCATTTCATGTAGAATGAGTTGAAGGAAAGTTTCTAGGATTTTTGTGTGTGTGTGTGAGATACAGCAACTTTATGGAGAATTAGGATTATTAAAAAGATGCACAAGAATTAAACATTGTTCCACAGGGCTTGCCATCACATAGGCTGTCTACAAATTTGTCACTAATATGGACCAAATATACTTAATGAAACTATGGTGTACTTTAAAAAGTGATAAGAAATTACATGCATTCATGAGTCTATACTTAATTTAAGTGTGCCCTTTAGTCACAGCTGCTGCTGAAGCAAGGAGCCTAAGTACCTCCATTGACAAATGATTGCAGAGCAGAGGAAGGATTTATTAGGACATGACCCTTTCCTATTAAATCAATAACATATCGTTGCTGAACTGCAATGACAAAAGTTTTAAGCTATACTTTATGATGTTGACAAAAAAAAAAAGCAAACCCCCTAAATTTCTTATTGTCATACATAATGCACACTACACAAAAAAGCCCTTCTAAGGATATTATTTAAACTAATGTTTACAGTATAAAGCTGTGACTAAGAATAAGATTCATCTAAAGGGTAGGAAAAAATAAAGGTGGGATTCTGTTGCAGATTCTAGACACTTCAGATAAAGAGTCGAAGAGCAGGTGTCTTCAGATTCTGAGTAAAGTCCAGAGATATCTAAGAGGCCTTTGGTATTAAAATAATCTAAAAGAGCAGTCAGGTATGTCACTGAATATGCTGGAGGCAATTCCCTATTAGTTGAGTGCCAGAAGCCAGGTGGATATGCTAGGGCATCTCAGAGTGTGACACTCATGTTTGGGCAACTGAAGCACTGAAATTGTTTGGATACCCAGGACTACTATTCAGCTGAAGAACTAATTTAGTTCAGTCTGAAGTAGCCCCACAGTCAACCCTATTTAGCTGTCTGAGATTCAAGGCCTAGTTTTGTTAAAAGAAGCTGTGTGACCTTTGATCAGTTTTACTGAGAAAACTGTTGCTAAGGTGCAAAGTAGTTCTTTAAAATCATGAAAAATAAGAAAAGTAAAAACACAGGCAAAAGGATAGCTGGTAAAATGGAAAGAATTAGCAGCTCAAGGATTCCCACCCCAGAACAGGAGATCAATTAGAAGACAACAACTCAGCAATAGAGTCATCTCAGTCCAAAGTGCAACAAAAGCTCACTTTTTCCTTTGTAACTGACTATTGAAAATAGTATTGAAAATAGTGTAGTGTTTTGTTAATTTTAGCAATACTGTGTGTAGTAGCCTATAAGTGATTGCTTTGTACTTTCAAATTGTGTAGCCTATTTCTGTAGTACCCTTTCAGAATGCTAAAAGTTGCCAAAAACCATAATCTAGAGAAATGTTAAAATATGAATGTGAGAAAACTTGGGAAGTGAATTTCCACATTCTTTTAATATGCTGTCTTTAAATGATTAAATAAGTAAAAATCAGAAAAGTTTTTGTATCTTCTGCAGGATTAACAATGTGGATATTATTCTGAGAGAATTCACACTTCAAATTATGCCCTACTTAGGAACTCTCACCTCTACCTGCCATGTCCTAAGTAGGAAGAACAACCAATGAATAAATAAGAGAACAACAGGATAGCTCCACCTTATGGAAAACTAAGCAAAATCCCTCCCCTTCCCCCCAAAAAAAAGCCATGAGCAGACATGAGAATAGTTTAGTTATGACACTTTTAGCACAGCATGCAAAGTTAAATGCTGTAGTACAAGTTGTATCGGTGCTCCAGCTAGATAAAACTGTATTCATAGTGCTCTTTAAATTTAAAATAGGTATGTCATACTTCAACTGTTTATACTCAGACTGCACTCCAAGTTTGTTTTGCATTAATCAAAACCCTAACAGTATCAAAAATTACTTTCAGAAACACAGGGCAAAAATAGAAAGTGGAGGGAAAAAATATGAAAAGTAGTTAAAGAAGCTTTATTTATACTTTCTTGTGACTTTGCACAGATGAAAAAATAAAAATCCTGAAGCCACTTACAGCTAGATTTTCCAAATTGCATGATGACTAAGACATGATTAACACCTAACAAGTAATTGCATGACTTATGTCAAAAGTAGTCCTTCAGCCAAAGTTGATTTTCTAGTTAAATCTAGTACTTCTGAGACCTTCAGAAAAGTTGGATTACTAGAGAATACCACAAAAAACAGGGACTACTCAAGACAATTTTAAAAAGGAAAATAATATTCACTTTACTCTATACAGTAAGTATTGCCTGTTACTCCGTATTACCCCTGGCTTGGAGAAAAGAAATAGAATAAGTTCCATTAAAGGTCATGTTAAAAGACGGAAATACAACTGAAAAAGAAAGTTATCAAAGGCAAACTCTTATCATAGAAGAGTTTTGAACACAGCCATGTTTGCGTTTTATTTCAGTGCCATAGTTGCAGGTAAAATGAGGCTCCCTAAGTACCTTTTTGTATCTTTAAATTACTAATGAAAAGAAATATAGCACAAAGATGCACTGAATAGTTATATGAAAGTAAAGCATGTCTTACAAAGCTAAGATGATGCTGGCAACCAGACCAGCTTTAAATCAGCATATGGATGGAAAGAGTGGTTACTGAGAGCAAGGTTACCAACAACCCAGGGATGTCCATGTTTCTATGCCAAGTCCATAGCTTGGAAAGTATTTCTCTATGCCCATGCTATGAAAGAGAAGGGGAGAAAGTGAACCCTCCTCATGAGATCATGTGGCACAGCTGGTTCTTAGATCATTGAGGGATTTCCTGCTCTAATATGTTTTGCAAAAGCTGTGAGAAGACTAGAGCAGATCAATTAGATCTGTTAGAATTAAGTGTTGTTGAAAATGAGGTCCATACAGTTCTGGAGTTCATTTTGTGGTCTTCATTTACATAGTACTGGATATTTGCCATGCAGGATTTGTATGAACTTCATTAGGAATCTGAAGTTGGGAATTTTCCATTTTGGAAGACCTCAAGATCTTCCAAAGGGAGTTTTCATTGCATTGTATTGTGGCATCTGAGAGGGACTGCAGTGTGGATGGAGATTATTATTAGAATGCAGGTGGAGAGTGAATAATGTTTTTGTTGAAGAAGGACAATTAATGATTATTTTGTCATTGTTTACCAGGTTTTTATAGAATATGAAATTCATCTTTTAAAACCAGAATATGTATAACAAGTATGCAATTCTATCAGGAGCTTCAATTTAGGACAACAGTTAAATTCTATGTTTCACTTTTCTGTACTGTGGAAAGTGAGATTTTTTTCTTGTGTTATGTGACAATATTGTACATAAAGATCCAGAAATGGTTTACCTTATCACAAATATTGTTTTTCAAATCCAAGAGAAGGTCCCTTGAAAATGCAGTTGAGCAGATTCTGAAGCAGTTTAGTAACATAAGCAGAGGTTATATAGAGGTTAATAGAAATGTAATCAACAAAATAAAGACCTTCCTGGCAAACATTGACTATGATGTGTCACACTGAAAATAGTTTGTAGAAGGTAAAATTAATATTCTGATTAACTAATCTAATCATGATATTAGATGAAAAAGTGGTTAAGATAAGGACTTCCAGTTTCATTCGCTATGTTACAGTCAATTTTTAAATTCTCTAAAAGTGCTGCCAAAATATGTAATGTAGAAGATAAATTTTCTTTCCTTGAAGGTGTACAATGTAGCCTTCTCTTATCCTTACACTAAAAAGGAGTGTGAAAACAGGAAGGAGGATGAATCAGGACCAGGCCTTCAAAACACTCATTTACTTTACTCTCACATTGAAGTTGTGCTGTAACACAGCAACAGGATAGCTCCACCTTCTAGAAAACTAAGCAAAATCCCCCCCCCCCAAAAAAAAAAAAAAAAAAAAAAACAAAAAAAAAAAAAAAAAGTTAAAT
>WAAB01007955.1:44430-111969 GCA_013389865.1 Piaya cayana
AAAAAAAAAAAAAAAAAAGCCCTAAAGAAGAAAGTAATTTGTCTATCTTTCTCCTATTAAAAGAAAGGCCGGGACTAAACACGGTCATCTCTTAGAGTTCTTACCAGAATTATAAAGTCTATCTAGCTTGGGATTTTTGTCCTCTGACTTAATTTGCCTGATTTTAAAGTATCATTGCTCTACTTTATTTATGACTCAACACAAGATTTGGATTCTACCTGCCTGCTTCTATATCTAATTCACCTAATACAAACAATCTGCAATTTACTGAGTACTGAAACTATTTTTTCTTTTCTATGTTTACATTACTTTATGATAACAAATATTGTCTCAGTTGAAAGGAACTGACTCTGTATTTCCATTATGTCTTTAGAGGCACAGATCATTTAACATGACTCAGTTGGAGCTCTTTTACACATCCTGGACATCTGATAGTACCCTTTTTTTGGATGTATCAATCTGTTCATAAAAGCTCAAACAAATTTCACTCAAAAAAGATCTATTCAAAGTGTCTCTGAAAGCAGAGTTTTGCCTTACTAGCCTTACCATTACTGTGTAACTGCTGATGCTGTCTTTTTCTTGCTGCAAAATCTAGGAGACTTATGAAATGTAAGTCTTCCCACTTTTACTAAAGCCTTTGAAGTTTAAAAAGTTTTACAAAACATTTGTAAAGGCTTTCTATTATATTTAAAGCTTTGTCAAAGTCATACTCTGTCATACCATGATATAATTTCCCTTTTTGTATATTATTTGCATAGGAAGGCCAGGGGGTTTTTGTTTTGTTTTGTTTTTTTCTTTTCCATTTAGGTGCTATCGTTGGATAAATCTAGACTTTCAATGTATCTATTGTACGATATCCAAAATTAATTGAAATCCTCAAATTCAATTAAAAGGCCATATTGTCTAATTCTACTAATAATTTACATTATGGACTTACTTATCTTCTTTCATTTATCCAAGTGCTAATTTATATTTAACTCTTTCTGTGTAAGGACTCACAGTATTCATGAGTAGAGCAAAAAATAAGTTGTATGATTACCTTTGAGCAATATTCTCGTGTGGGGAAAAAATCAGTGTTCAGAAAAAAATACTTTAAAAGTTCACTTTTGTTAGTATTTTTATTTCAGCTATTTTCATCTTTTGGTGCTCTAAAAGGTAGGTAGCTTGTTTTTCAGACTTTTCTTACTAATTGAAATGATTGGGTCACGTGGAATTTTTTATCAAGCTATCTGTGTTTATACTCCTGTGAGGACTGTTGTTTATTCCAAGAGAATACAGAGTATGACTATCCTTATTGCCAAATTAAAAGCCTTTAAATCATCTTTGGGTAACTCCTTGCACTATGTAGGTAGGTCCCACATAAAGCCCTGACCATCTCTATATGATATAACTGAAACACCACCAGGCATAAGAATGTGAGATGTTATCTCTGATAGCAATCAAACATTGAACCCCAGTGAAAAACAGAAAAACAGAAAAAGCATACTGTGACAGCTTCCCAGTATACCTTCTCAGCCTATAAGATTGTGTCAGTTTCATACTTCCTAAGCTCAAAGTCACATCTTTCTATTCAATAAATTTCTAAGGATTTCTCTTCTGCATCACTGCAGTACCTTCCATTGAGTTTCAGTGCTTTTAAAATATTTAAAAGTCTGTGTCATGGAGTTCTACAGGTTTGTTAAAGATCTTACAAAAAGTTGCCTCCTTGTGTTTGATTGAAATTGCCACCTGTATCTGCTTTTTCACTTTTATTTAACTGGGAAAATTGCACTCTAACACTTATGACCTACTTCTATCATAACTCTTGTCCACCAAATCTTTGCCTGAAGGTAAAGAATCTCAAACTATTTAGTCATTCATTATTTATATTAGGGCATAGTAGGGATTTTTATGATGTTGCATTAATGTTTTCTGGTTTTTTTGAAACACTTTACATTTATCTAAAGCACACTTACCAATAACTTTTTTTTTTCCTAGTCACTAAGTCTCATATGATTCTTCTGCAATACTGTACATTTGACCCTCATTTTAGTCTTCAGTTATCATCGGAAAACTTTCACCGTTACTGTCTTTTCTCTGTAATTTTTGACAGATGAACTCCATGAGCTTCAGCGGAGATTGTCTTAATGATTCTAGTATCTATCTTCCTCACTGTGAAAAATGAAAATTACTCTGACCTTTTATTTCTTAATTTCTAATTTATCATTTAGCTATCGATAACTCTGTTCTCTCAGGCTTCTTATCTTCCTTATAAGCTTTTAGTGACTGCTAATATATTTTAGAAAATCAAGGAGTTTATCTTAAACACATACTTGTTGACTCTTCCAAGAAGATGGAAGGAGTCACATCTATTAATAAAAAAAATATAATTTCTAATCATGACTCCATTAATTCTACAGGGTTTTTTATTGTTTTGAGAGCAAAAACTCATGCACTGGATCTAATTGGGCCAGAGTTTTCTTCACAGCAGCTCATATGGTGCTATGTTTTGAATTTGAACTGAAACAGACTTGATAACATATGCATATTTTAGCTGTTGTTGAGCAGTAACTCATGACATTAAGGCCTCTTTTGCTTCTCACATTGCCCCACAAGTGAGGTTACATAAGAAGCTGAGAGAGGACAGAGTCAGGACAGCTGACCCAATTTGACCAAAGGGATGTCCCATAACATGACTTCATGCTCAGCAACAGAAGCTGGGGGGAAGGAAGAAGGGAAGAGAGATGTTCTGTGTTATGACATTTGTCATAACAATTATGTGTGATGGAGCCCTGCTTTCCAGGTAGTGGCTGAACATTTGCCTGCTGATGCAAAGTAGTGAATTAGTTCTTTATTTTTCTTTACCTGCTTGCACAGCTTTGACTTACCTATTTAACTGCCTCTATACTAACCCACAATTTTTCTAACTTTTGCCCTTCTAAAGGGCTGTGTGGGGCTTAGATACCTATTGGGGTTAAATGATGACAGCCCAGTACCCAAAACACTCCTGAACTTTGCTAGAATCCCTTAAACAAATTAATATATTGGAAGATTGCATATAAGTGAAGACTCAACTTCATCGAATACTCCATCACAGCCTGAAAATCACAATTTCTATTACATAGTCCTATTAAATCTGGTATTTCTTTTATTTCTGAAGTCCTATAAAAGCTGCTATGGATATTAAACTCAAACCCTTAATAGGGTTCTACTGCATAGGTACTACAGGACAGTAGTATAGGTTCTGCTAATATACAGCTAGCTCTTTTAGTACAGATATCCTCTGGGTTACTTCTCTCTACCAGGTAAGGATCATGGTCTTTCAGCTCTGCGTCACCCACATTATTTTTCCTGATCTATTTACTCATCCTGCAGAAGCTGTGGTCTCAAAAAGAATGGGACCACTGTCTGTGTCCTGAAGTCTAGGTTTGGCTGCTTTTACAGTAGTTGGGACAGTCTAAAATTACAACTGCGTCTTATTTGCAGCATCAGCCTAAGGACAAGGAAGCACATGCAGCATCAGCCTGCACCCCACAGTGGTCTTACAGGCAGCTGTAAGTTGCCCCCCAACCTTGGGAAAATGGAGTCCCTTCAGTACTACTCACTCTTTTTTGACGCTCCCCTTGAAACACTCCTCCCACTGTAAACATGTCAGGCCTTTCTCTTCAGCTTAGTAAAGTGGAGAAACCTTAACCTGCCTTGTACTTTTGCTTAATTAATTCCTGTTCATATTAAAACCTTAATTATCCATTTCATTAGTTCCTATTAAATACTGTTTTATCCATGTTATAACTATTTTTAATCACTATATGTATATATGTATCTAATTTCTAGAGCTTTATAAATGTGTGTATATACAGCTATTCACTTATATACACATATAGAAATATATTAAAAAGTAGTGTCTATTTATAAACAAATGCATGTTTATAAATATTTGTAAATTCCTTCACATATGTTTATATGTATATACATTGTATTTATTGTATAGTAATGGCTGTATTTTTTTAAATATCTAAGCAATTCCTTGACCAAAGGAAGCAGACAACCAACGTCAGGTTTGCCTGAGAATATGCAGCTATGACAGTGTCAAGAAACATCTCCTAGCCCATCAAAATGAAGTATGAAACACAAGGGGAACAATGCTGTTTAAAGTGACAGCCTCCTTGTATGCAATGGCAGGGCACTCCCTTTTCTGGTATTCTTCTGAGTATACTGATAGAGGAAGCTTGTCCTGCCAGACAATCCTGCCTGCTAGTCAGTCACAGGACTGGCTGAAAACACATGATATCTTTGTGTCAAGATAATCACAGAGAAGTATGGTATTTAACAATAACAGCAGGTCCCTGACATTAATGGTAGCATCCTAAATGGCAGACAAACAAAAAGGGTGGACCTTGTGTAAGGAGGAAATGACTTCCTAGGTCCAATGTGCTTTATGGTAAACTGGTAGAGTTGGCTGTTCTTACCAGCCAATCACAACAGAGCGCATAACTGGGACTCGATGATCCAGTGGGTCTTTTCCAACCTATTGATTCTGTGATGATCATAGAATCATTAAAGTTATAAAAGACCTCTAAGATCATCAAATCTGTCAGCCCAAAACCACCAAGCTTACTAAACCGTGACCTGAAGTGCCATATCTACATATTTTTGATCACTTCTGGGGATGTGGTGACTCCACCACTGCCCTGAGCAGCCTGTTCCAATGTCTCCACTCTTTCCATAACAAAGCTTTTCAAATTATCCAACCTAAACCTTCCCTGAGGCAAGTGAGGCCATTTCCTCCTGTCCTGTTGCTAGTCATATGGGAAAAGGGACCAGCAGCCACCTCACTACAAACTCATTTCAGGCAGTTGTAGAGAAAAATAAGATCTCCCTTTAGCCTCCTTTTCTCCAAACAGAACATCTTCAATTCCCTCAGATGCTCCTTATAAGACTTGTTCTCCAGACATTTCACCAGCTTCACTGCCCTTCTCTGGACACAGTCCAGCAACTCAATGTCCTTCTTGTGGTGAGGGTCCTAAAACTGAAAAATGTATTAGAGGCACAGCCTCATTTGCTTACGCCTGTTGGTCACGCTATTGGCTGATTGGGAAAAAGGAGTGACTTTCCTAGCAAACAGCCATGGAGACTTCTGGGACGGGATAGAACTTCTGCCAAAAGCTGTGAGCAGGGCTTTTCTCATGTCCTGTGTTGTCCACCAGTGGTACCTGTACTGCCATGGATGATTCAAGGTAATTTGACAGAGAATGTTTTGAATTTTTTTCTAGACAAGTTGACCTGTAGTTCTGGCAATGAATAAAGGTTTGCCTGTAGATACCAAGAGACGGTTACTTTGCAGCTGTATTAGAAGGTTTTGACTCCCAAATGTCCTTGGTATTTCTGCATGTATAATAGCACTAATACAAACAAGCCATGATATTCAGCCTACATGTAGAAATTGAAGGATTTGTAAAGTAGGTCTGTTCTGAACGGTATAATTAATTTTATCTGTGTATGAAGATTTCATTTCTAATCCTATGGTAAAGAAAGTCAGCCATTTAAATACTTTAAATAATGTCAGATCTCAGTAATGTTGATAGGAATTGATTCAATCATGGTCCTAATATTTTGCATTGAAATAAAGCTTTGAATAAATAAAAATTTAAGGAAGGATTGAAGTACTGGACCACATTTTTGTGTAGTAAAAAATAGAGTATGACTTTTCCACTGTGCTTTGCCAGTATTTTTCCAGGGTAGATTAGAAAGACAAACCAGCTTCCAAAATTATACATCAGACTGCAGCACTCAGAATGAAAATCAGTTTGCATCAGTAATCATTGCCAATCTAAAGACATTTGCTACTAAACATGAACATAAAACTGTTTGGCAATGCTTTAAATCTCTTAGGCTACAATTGCTGCATTCTGAAGCATGAAATTCGTGTCTCTTGGGAATATGTTTTGCTTGACTTTCATTTTCTATGTTGCTGCTTTTAATAACAAATTGCACTCTAGATGAATTTTAGTGTTATTTGTTAAAGAGGGGTTATTTCTTAGTATTTGGGCATGATGATTGTGGTCTAGCTCTGTGTATCATATAATGGGTAATGTTTTTTACAAAGCCATTAGTATGCATTCTTTAGAGGCTATTAAAACCTCCTACAGGTCTTTTCTAATAATAATTAGCTGGGTGAAAGTTGGATTCTGAAAAAGAAAGACTAGTTGTACAGTTGTGCAGTTAAGAAATGCTACTCTTCCCCCCTTGAGAGAAGCTATAATATCAATATAACAATAAGGCTTCTAGTTAGTTAAAAACAGTGTTATAATGAATGTTATATTATGTGAGCAAAAATGTTAATGCAAAGAAATGCTTCAGAGAGCATTGCCTGTTCATTTGTTTCATCTGCTTGAAATATACTCTTTGTGAAATTAAGAAATACCCTAAAGGGCTTCTTTTTTTTTAGGGCAGAAGACAAAAACAGTGACATTTCTGAAGCAGGATGAACCTCTGATGTGTACTGTATACAAGAAAATGTTTCCTTTCTCAGTAGAATTGTCTCCATTTCCAGAAGATAAAGTATAAGATGATCTTCAATATATCTGCTTTAGGCTCATAACTTATCCTTTATGTAATATCTAAAGCCATGCATTTGAATCCAAATGTCCTAAGTAAATAGCACTGGATACAGCCAACGGAGGGAAGCACAGGTCTCTGTAGGATGTTTCAAGAAACTTCTATCAGGAAATTCCTTTTTTTTTTTTTCTTTTGACTGCATAGATAACTGGCATAGAATAATTCAGTGATCTCAGGTGATAAATGTGAGAAAATTGGAAACTCCCAATAACTACCCAATAGAAAATAGCAAATAAATAGCTTTATCAGAACACATAGCTGATTAAGAGACATGGTAAATTCCTGCAGTCAAGATTAGGAATGTCTGACTTTCCGCTGATGATGATTACAAAGCAAAAGACACTTTGTTTTCCATAAACTTCTCTTGGTTAATGAATTCATTCCAGGTGAGGTATTCGTGAGTTTTAGATCTGCCTCAGCCAGAGAGTGCTCTGTCTTGCCAAGAAAGAAAATGAGGCAACAAGCCATCCAATAGCTTGCAAGACCTTCTTTTTTGCATTCTTCCCACTAACTGTGGCTCACTGTGTGGCAAAAACTTCAAAGTTTATGGGATTGAAAAGGCATGGAAGTGAATTAGCAAGAAGGAATGTGAATATGGAGCTTCTAATATGGAAGACATTTATAAGATAATTTCTTCCTAGATATTTTGTCTATACAATTAAATAGTGTTTGGGAACAATCTTTTATACTAGGAAAGCATTAGAAAATTCCCCAGGTCAATTTTGGCATGTACCATCTAGCAGTTTCCCACAAAAATGTCTCCACTGGACAGTCCTCAGGAATTAAAATTCTAGGGACCATTCCAAGAGCAATTCTGCATAAAGACACACAGTTTTAGAGATTAACTTGCTAGCATCTGTACTTACTACTCACTGTCACCTGACACTAGTGCCCAGGTGCATTTATGGGCTCATTTAATTTACTGTTTTATAACTAGTAGTGAAAAGGTTTTTGTTATGAAATCTTTTCCCAATGCTCTTAGTGTCCTTTTGTCTAATGAGAAAAATAATAGCAAAAAAGAAAACCAGAAATAGTCCCTAGAAAAAGGAGACCAAATACATTCTTGTCCAGCCTTCTGCAGGTATTTCCTTCTCTTTGGGCTATATATTTAAGTTCTTTTGTTTATTCTTTTATTCTGTTCCATGATTCTTGAGTTGAATGGAGAGAGACATACAAACAAGTAAACTAAACTGGTCATCTACTTTATCCCATCCATTTTTAGAGATGAAAAAGGAAATATGCGTTAGAATCTAAGTCTCAGGTTTAAGAGTTGTTTGTGCCTTTAATTGATTATTTTCTAAAACAATTTACAATTTCTCTTTTGTGACATTCAAGGTCTCACTTATAAGACTAGTGTTCTAGAATGTTTCTTATGTAGACCTGATTTCAGATTTGAAAACTTTTCTTATGCTTTTCTTGTCTGTATGTAACAAGGTCGCATTCGGTTCTCAACTGTGCATCTTGAATGAATGTAAATCCAATTAACCAGAGGAGAGTTATACTGTGAATTAATTCTGTGACAAATAGCAGAGATATTTAGCTGTTTTGATGGCATAAAATTCACATTATTCACAAGTAAATTAATAGAAGACATTTTTACATTGATATATAATATATTGCATGCAGTATATTAAACTTAACTTTAATTATTGTTTGGGTTTTTTTCCCCCCCATATTGTTCTAATAACATAACATGCTCATATTAATTTTAAATTCATCAAGGTCCTATTAGGGTGATGCTGATGTTAATTTAAGTCTCTCAGAATCTCTAACTGATGCTACTGCACCCCTGTGATTTTTTTGTTTTTTCTCATTCTCAAAACAGACTCCAAAGTTTAACACCTGTGAGAACTGCAACAGGGAAGCATGTTCAAAATGTGAAAAAGAACCTGACATTATGCAGGGCTTTCCCTTTTCCTAGCCAGCTTCATAGGGGGCCCAGTCTTTGTACTTCAGTAGTAGAAAAGTTTTGCCTCTGGAGCTAGTTTTCTTTGCCTATGTGAACAGTATGTTGAAGGCATGAGAATTTTTAGCTAGAAAGCAAGCCTTGATTAAAAAAATTTCATAACTTTTTTTATTCGTTTGCTCATTTTTTTCCCTGACCTGTTGTGGTAGATGTGATAAAAAGTTTCAGTTTCTTCCACAGAAAGCTAACAACATTCCTTGTATTTATTCAAGGTAAACTAAATCACATTCTCAGTTTCTAATTTAACTGAGAAAACTTATAAAGTTTGAAATCTTCTCAAAAGTTTTTATTCTTAATATAACCTATTAACTTTAATTACCTAATAACCTCTTAATTTTAATAGGTTGTAGTCAAAGGACTAATCTCATTTAATGATCTAATTAATTACCTAGTATTTTCCTTGATGGCTGAATGTGTCCTGTATGCCTTAAAACACAATTGTTTTATTTTTTTCTTGAATTTTTATTTTTTAAAAATGTTTTTCTCAATACAGACTCATTGGTTAATTAGCTTCAGTGAGTAACCTAATATTTGGCCAGTTTAAATTCGCAAGCAAACTGCAGTATGTATTGTTAGTATTGTAATCTTGTGTTGGAAGGATTCCTTTCGTCTTGTACTTTGTCAATGCCAATGCTCAATGTTGGTTCCTGTTCCAAAGTCAGAAAAGCTTGTAATGTACTTTACTGTTTAATAAGACACCATGAAGGAGATTGCTTGTGCATGTCAGCTGGAGACCGGCTTATACTCTAAAGCATGAAGACTGATGACCCTTGTAATATTTTTTTTTTTCACCGTTAGTGTAACTACAGAGGTTATTTGATATCTGTTACCAGTGTTATTTATGGGCTGTTTCCAGGAGCAAGTCTACAGTTCTTGAATGAGAATCTTAAGCACTCAATTCTTCTCTCTCTACTTAAAACTGCTATAAAATCTCATTTTCTTCTTTTTTTATTCATTACTTCATGATTTTTAAATTTTTTAAAGTAAATCAGCATAGAAAGATCACACTGTTGCAACAATTTTTTTTAATTTGTATTTTATCTAGGTGTTTGAGATTTTTTTGACCAAGTACTTCCCCAGGGCTTTCAACTCTGCATCAGAGAATGCCAGCCTCTTTTTGTTATGCTTCTTAATTCACAAGCATCTCAGTTTCTTAGTATTTGTAGTGTGACTTTTAAGTCACAGTGTCACAAGACCATTTGAAGAACAAAGGACAATATCTCACCCATGTTGCGTTTGAGTGGGAATTAATCAAATGGTGATTCCTTTAATTTTGAACTGATACTGAAAATACAAAATGCACTCAAATATTAAATGAGAGGTAGATTTCATATCTTCCTTATGAATAGGTGATTGTAAGCATTTCAATTTTTTAAATGAAAAATCTTTGTCTCAGAAGAAAATGTGTAGGTCTGAAGCACCAAATCTAATGTAAAATATATTTAGAGAAAGAAATACAGTGTTGTATACTTAGCTGTACAAGTCTAGAAGTTTTAGCCAGACTGAATATCTGTAGTTACAGATATTTTACTTTCAATAAGATATAGTTGCTGCACAACAAGAAGAAAGAATGAAATGAAAAAATGAACTTAAGAGATTTGAGATGATTTGCCCAAGGTCAGTCTTGGAGTAGCTGAGCTAAAAATAGAAATTAAATATCCTGATGCAAAGTCCAGTCTTCTGCTGTTCTTATTGAAGTGTGCAGTGAATAGTAAGCATTTAATAAAATACATATTAAGGACTTTTCTAGTCTTTCCCAAAACCAAGCAACAAACCAAACCTATATTTTTTCTGTTTTATATGTCTTTTACATTTTGAGAATTATTTTTGTGTCATTTTAGGGTTTCTTTGTTTTATTTTTGGGGTTTTTTTTTGACATCTTTAAAATCTAAATTCATATCTACAATCACTGATCTGCTTTACAGAGTGTATCATAAGACTCTGTTCAGGAACAACTCTGTTTAATAATTACAGTGGTTTTCACATCCTGAATTAGCTTTACATGATTCATATCAATTCCTGAAATTAAGTTAAATTGGTAAGCACAGTAACTGGTAATGCAATATTGATATAGAAACGAAATATTTCAGTCTTAACTGTTTAAGCCATTATTTTTTTTCAGTGGCAAAAATTGTTTGGTTTGGTGACTAACTAAAAAAGGAAAGGAGTACCAGAAATCATACAATACAACTCTCTGGAATTCTAAGCCTCTTGAGCACTTTTGACCTTGAAAGCATCAAGCGAAAACAGAATCTGTCACCTGCACAAAAGGGCAAAGCTCTTATAAGACTGACAGTTGCTGGCAAATTTTCATGCTTGTGCTTCACATAGTAGTATGTATAGAGTACAATATTAATTTAAATGTTCAGTGGATGAAGTAAATGCAAGAAGTAAGAAGGTTCATCAAATACTGTGGTTTTTTACATGTTTGTAAAAATGTTATGTTTGTATCATCCTGCATAAAAAGGTTTAAGAAATCGAATAACTCTACAGAAGTATACACATATAAAACTATTCCATGTCCTCATGCAAACCTGTAGCCAGATTTATAAAAGCATGTGGGGAAAATCCTGTAGAAATCAGAGGCAAGAATCTCATGGGTTCTGGATTTGTCTGTACTGGGTACTGAATATCTGAATGAATATGCATTTCCTTTCCAGATGCATTTTCTGCAAACTACAATCCTGATATCACCTGTTATCAATAGGTCCAGAGAAAGACATATTTCTATATTTATAGATATGTTATTACAAACAACAACAAGAAAAAGTATTCATTACCAAATATAATTTCTTTTTTTTAAAAAAAACCCCACACTATTACTGTCTTAATTTAAAATGAAAGAGATTGTTTTGTAATCTTAATTGGTTTTCTTTTATATTGTAGTCAGATGATCTACTTATCTCATGACCACCAGAACCACATTGAAACTTTTGCAGAATCAATTCAGAACACTCTTTTGCTGACAACTGCTTGTGCTTTTGTCTTTCAAATAACAGACTCACCAACAGAAAGTGAAAAACTTGTATCTTTTTTTTCCACATTAAAAATACTTGAGGTTCAGTTAATTGATAGAAAGATATTAAGGTCAAACAAACAGAAAGCATATAATTTTATCATTCAAAATCATAGAATCATAGAATCACCAGGTTGGAAGAGACCCACCGTATCATCTAGTCCAACCATTCCTATCNCATGATTCTGTTCCGTTTCTCTCATGAAAAAAAAGGAAAAAAACCCCCAAACCCTACAGAGGGTATAAATAAGTGTAAAAAGGGGTGAACATCAAAAACTATGAAACAACTCTAATGTGAGGAAATTTGTAATAGATTTTTAACTTGGAGGGAAAATGTTTGAGGGGAGAAGTGACAGATTTTCATAAAAACATGAATGGTATGAACAAAATTAGTTGAGAAAGGTTACTTGCAATTTCTTATAACGTAGTATCAAATGAAAGTAAAAGTAGTGGGATAATCTTTTGCATAAATCTGACCATGTATGTCAGTCCCCTGCTAGTACTTCACCCAACTGTGAATACTGTTATGGAAGAGACACTGAAGTTTCGTTTAATCATAGCCTTCTAGCAAATGTGCAAGAAGAAGATAAAGAGTATGAGAGACCTGGCTTATCATTTGCTTTCTGGTCACTATCACAAAGCAAACACGTGACAGCAACCCATAAGGAGCTGTATGAAGAGTTGAAAAGATTTCTTTATGGAACAAGAATTGTACAGATGACTTATGACCCTGGAGTACAGTTCATTTCATACAGTCTGCTGTCAGAGCAAAGTGCTGTCCTTTCCTCTGTGTGGATGTTAAGAGTTAATTGAGCCCAGAGAGAACAGATTGAAGTCTTTTTTCCTCACTAACATTCCACTATAAAATCTCATAGATTACAAGGACATTATTTAATTAAGTGAATTACTCATGAAAACCTAATCAAGAACAATGACTGTATCTGATACAGCAAACTCAGCTGTCAAACATTTAATTCATGTACCATTGCACAAAACATTTCTGACAAGTTTATTCTTTGGAACTTTATTCTTGTATTTTTTAAAAGAGACTAGAAAGATTCTTCTAACTGACTTCTACTGCCCAAAAAAATGCCACCACCAGAACAAACCAAATGACAACACCACAGCACACATGCAAAACAACTCTCCTATGATAGTTTTCTTTTATTTCAGCTTTTAGAGCCTGAAGCTGTGCTGCTATTTTGCACACATGGATACTTAGACAAATAAAGATTAATTTGCTTGTAGAAAGAATTTCCATGTATATGAATTATTATTTGCAAATTAATTTTAATGGTATTACTTAAAAATGAAAAAAATGATTAAAAATTGTTAGCAGATATCCCCTAGTTTAATTGTACACTGTAAGCCTTCAGGATGCTTATGGTACAATAAAAAAAGAAGAATTTTTAAAATATTACACTAAAATTGTATGTATTTACTAGATGACTACTATGATAATATGTTCTCTTCAAAGTTTGAAAGTATATGCTAAAAAACCTTGTATACAGATTTGTTCATTTAAAGTAGATATTTAAGATAATGTAATTGAAATTTAACACTTGGCTCTGATTTTTTCCTTCTACAGTACTTACTTCACTGCACAGCGTTATTTATATGAAATGTGTTCACACCATGAACTTAACAGATCCTCGTGTGAATCTAATGAAACTACACTCATGATACAATAACATGACTTCAAGTTGCCTTTCTGACTGGTACAATAATAGCAACATTAACATCTGAGGATATATAGTGGATTAAATTCTATATCATCATGTCAGTTATTGATAACTTCCTGATGCTTTCAATTTGAGGATAAAATATACTAGGAATGAGGTGTCCAATTTCTTTTTCTATTCTGTGTGTTAATAAAGATAGATTGTATGGACTACAAGACAATCGAAAGAAAACCAACTGTGCTGTAATGAATTCTTTTTTTCATAACAGTTTTTAAAATTACCTAAATTTTTGAGGTGGTGAAATAAGAGATTAAAAAATCATGCTTTATGGAGAAGTGCTCTTTTTGGCATAATGGCAACATGTTCTTTTTTCTTAGTACTAGATACTTTCCTTTTTTTTATGTTTTTTTTTAATTCTCCCCTTTCCCCTGCTTGGTTACTTTTTATGATGGCAGCTTTTATCCACTTAAGACTCACAATGCTACATCTTTTACATGTAGTAGCCTCACTACTACGGCGTAAAATTTTGCAAGAGATAAAGTGGCAGGTGCAAGAATTTATGTAGTCTTTTCTGAAATAAGACACAGTTCATTTTCTAAATACCCAACAGAGCAAAGAGAACAATTTAGTGTTGCCATTTATGGAAAGGTGGGGAAGGGGAAATAAATAAAACACAGTCCTGATAATCTGGGGCTACTTACAAAACTTCTAAAAGATTGTGTTTGGGGATTTGCCTTCTCAATAGACTTCATTTTTATTTTGTTAACCATCAGAAACTTGCATTCTCATGGCATGATCTCAGTCTGTCATATTATTTCACCAAAGTCTTACATACTGCTCAGTGTTACATACTGCTCAGTCCTACAGTTTCACAAGCAGCAGTTAAAATACTGTCTCTTCTTCTGGTAGCCTTAGGTAGCTGAAAATTCTGTGTTGTCAGTATATATATTTTTTTAAGCAGATCATTTCTTTGTAACATAGATGTCAAAATTATCATCAAGTAAAAAAGATTCATGGCAAATATGTGTCACAACTGTCAGGACAGAGAAAGGTTATGCAAAGAAGATACAGTCCTACGTTATGCTATGTAGGTTATCTGTCAAAAGTATTATTGTTCGGTTTCCTTATTCTGTTGGTATGGATTTACTGAGATGTAAGTAAACATTCAAATTTATGTTAATTTGCTAGTAATTCTAAGTAGATGAAACACAACTATAAGGTATTTCAGTGCAAATGAAAACCTCAGTAGGGAAAGTTTATTAGCAGGTAACATTTCACTTCAGCCACTGAAAATATTTCCTGCTCCCCATTAATTTATGTATGCTTGAACCATCTTAAAATATTTATATGTTTTGCTCTCATCTTCTTTTGCAACAGAATAAAAGTTTTTAATAATTATTTTGAAATGACAAATAAGACAAACCTCATTATTAGTAGACAGCTTGTTTATGGCTCTTTTGTCTCTCCTATAATTGAATTCACAATTTATTAGTGTACAATACATATGATAGAAGTCGTAAATTTAAAGTAGCACTAAACACTTAGAAGTTGGAAATTTATAAAAGTACAATTAAAAAAACCCCCATACTGTAACTAAGGAACCTTGAGATCCATTATAATTACTCATAACAACTGTTTTGTACACCAAAGTTAATTTCAAAATCTGAGGGCAAGACATCACTGATTATTAGCCAAGACCACACAGTCAGCATATATTTCATTATATCATTTCTAGATGTTTTTTCCAATATGTAAATTTGGAAATATGTTTTTTTCTTATGTATCCTAAGAAATGCAATAGCAGAGTATCTTTCTGTCTCTCTGCTCCATAATGGTATGGTCTTGGTATGTTATGATTAGCAACTGACATTTGAATGGGAAAGTTACTCAAATATTTATTTTAATTCCAACTTATCTATTAGGCAACCTTGTCACTGCTGTTCACAGCACTTACTAGCCTTTAACAGTATAAAATTTCCCACCTTTTGAACACAGCCAGTGGTGCATATAACCTAGGAAAATTTGAGAATGTTATGTCAAAATAGAAAAATTTTGCTGACAAGGATGGGAAGGACAAAAAACAGAATGCAGGGTAAGAAGTGTTAAAAAGGGGAAGTAAGGAATCAAGAAAAAGAAATATATTAAAAACTGTAGGTTCTATCCCTAGCCTTGAAGAATTTCTCATGACTAAGTTTTTTATTTTACTTAAAAGTAATCCCAAGTTTGGCAACTTAAAGTCGTTAGAAGCCTTCTCAACTCGCTTACTCTTGCTTCTCAGTTATATATTGTTATATAAGTATTTTAATACAGAGGAAAGACAGCCAATATGGAAGACCTAATACATTCATTCCTCAATAGGTAATCCTAAAGGCATTTTAGAGGGCATCAAAATACTCACTGTACTGTTACAATACTTCATTATCCAAATGGTTTACACTCGTTTCTATTACTGGAACACCTTTGTCATTATACGAGATGAAGTTTATTTACTTGGTTCTGGAATAAGTTACTTTTTGCCCAGGGAAGTAGTTCAGTCACTACTTTTTAAAAGATGCGTAGAACTGGTGCTTAGGGATAAGGTTTAGTGGTGAACTTGGCAGTGTTAGAGTTATGGTTGGGATTCAATTATCTTAAAAGTATTTTCCAACCTATGATTCTATGTAAGGAGCAATAATTTCTGAATCATACAATGTGGATGCTATATGTTACTGAGGGCATGTATTTAGAAGTTTGCTTTCTACTTTAGTATTTACTGAATTATCTGATTCATAATTACTAAACTTCTTTGAGACAGAATGTTTTAACAGCCTTAACTGTTTGTTTACCTGTGTTACTATGTTTCTTCGACCATGTAGCCTGCACATCGCTATTGATTTCAACTCTCCTAACACCAATTTGCTTTGTAGTATGAAATACTGTCACTAAGACTCACTTTCCATTAGGGTAAGTTCAAAGTAAGCAAGAACATGGTGAACACATAAGGTAAAATCTGAATATGCCTTTGACTAAGGTCTCAATGCCCACACAGCCACTCAGTTAGTCCCTACTCACTTCCCTAGTGCAACAGAGGGATAAATAGGGTGAGAAGACTCATCGGTTGAGATCAAGACAAGGAGATTTCTTACCAGTTATGAGAGTGCTCAAAACAGATTCAGCTTTAGGAAAACCGATTTATTGCCACTCAAAACAGATATGTATAGAGAGGAACAGACAAACAGTAAAGCAACACCTTTACTCCCCACTCTTCAGGCTTAACTTCACTCCATCAAACTCCTTCCCACCAGACTCCTGGGCAGCACAAGGAGGAATGGGATGTGTATGAGTATCCATTTCTCTCTACTGCTTCTTCCCTCTCTCATGCTCTGCCATGAGCTCTGACCATGGGCTGCAGTCTTTCAGAATCATTCACCTGCTCCTTTGGGCTCCTCCACAGGCTGTGAATACCTGCTCTGGTATTGTCACCTCCACAGGTTGTGTGTATACACCTGTTCCATTGA
This sequence comes from Piaya cayana, assembly GCA_013389865.1. Classification (NCBI taxonomy): domain Eukaryota; kingdom Metazoa; phylum Chordata; class Aves; order Cuculiformes; family Coccyzidae; genus Piaya; species Piaya cayana. The sequence goes on from WAAB01007955.1 coordinate 61,189, forward strand.
GGTCCTCTTCCAGAAGCTACAGGGGAGCATGTCCTCCTTCTTGTCTCATTTTGTCTACAGGCTTCTCATACTTTTTTCCTCATTTCACTAGTTAGCATTTTGTTCTTTATTGAATACATTTCCACTATCATCTTGGATGAAAGGCTCAGCTGTTTCTATGGTGGTTCTGTTGAAATCAGCTGGAACCATTTGTGTCTGGCACACAGACAGCCCGTGGCCTCCTCCCATAGATGACCCATACCTTCACAATAGCAAAACCTTAACAAATACTCCCAAATCAATGGCCAACGACATATTCTAAACTATTACATTCTCTCTCCTATTACAAACCATTTACCATTTTAATTTACTTGGTTATTCCAACAACCATCTTTGCCTTTGCTAATTTGAATCTACTACTATTTCATTTTTTAGATATTGGATGTTTTGACTAATAATCAGTCATATATTAGGTAATATTTGCTAGATGTTATTTTGCTGTTTGGTACAATAAAAATAGTAGAAGTGTTGCTGATAGTCAGAACAAGAAGTGCGATTAAAATAAAGAACAATTAGATTTTTTGGAGACTGTACCTTGATTTTCTCTTTAGAAAACAGTATTCCATTTTGAAATTATTTTTCAAATTGGAGTAATCTGAAGAGTGTTTTAACCACAACATGAAAAAATGTAAAGATTACTGAAGATTAGATCTGTGTAAAAGTTGAAAATATAGTTTTATTAAAAATGTCTACCACAAAATATATATTTTATAAATAAGAATAAATTACAATTTTTTTACTTTGTCACTTGCAACTTTCTTCCCAATAACATGAAAGTGTGTTCACTCAATCTTCTTTTATATATATAGATATGAGGCCCATTTTTAAGGAAAAAACTTTTTGAACAGGAGTACCCAAATCTATGGCATTAAAAATAGCAGAAAAAAAATCCATGAGTTGGCAGAAATTGTATTTATTATGTAAACTATATTTACTAAGATTGATATAGAAAGTTTAAATTCTGCAGTAGAAATATGCACTAAGAAGATAAAAAAAATTAAACCTGATGATTCCCAGTGACAATGCATAGGTTCTTTGTATTTAATAAATCAGATCACTGTGCTTGATTCTGATTTCATGATTAGGTAGTTAAATAAACAATGCATATAATATGCAATATTTGCTTTCTCAGTCATGTCCCTGAATTTAAAAATAAGTATTGAGTTAATTCAACAGCAGTTGTGCAATGTTAAAATGTTCTGGTTAACACTGAAAGAAAGTAGATGCTACTGTCTCTTCAAGATATGGACTAACCACCATTTAGCTACTATCAACCTAACTGTTAGCTTCTCCAGGTACCACTAGGGCATTTTTTGAAAAGGTGGTGCTTGTGATTGTGGTGAGAAAAAAGTAATTGTGATCTAGATGGCAAGCCGTGCTGTAAATACTGCATTGGCACATAGGCGTACTAATTTCCTTGCAGTTTCCTACGGTCAGATCAGAAGTGTTGCACATATTACTGCCCAGATCAGCAAATTTTCCAACCAACCAGGTGACTGATCTATGAGTTCTTTCATTTACTAAAAAAAACCAGAGAAAATGTTCCTGACTCTTGGAATCTTTGTTAAATATGAACTTCCTAGTCTTCTACATGTTTGGATCTTCCAAGCAAACTCAAGCTTCCTTGCCTTTCAGTATTTCTCTGGGTTTTTTTTTCTAATTTTTACTTCTGTCTTCTTCCATTGAGGACTTTATTTTTCTCTCAGTATCATTCTTTTTCTTTGAGTAATTTAGATATGGCCACTAATCTTGATGAACACCTAACTCTCAGACTATATCTACAGTATGAGGTAAGCTTATTTAAACACAGTGTCTTCACAGCACATTGGGAAGTAACCTAACTTTCTCTCCAAACTAAAAAATCAAACCATTACACAAACATATCTCAATATTGATGGTGAAATACGGGAAGTTGTCTGGATACTTGCTTTTCACACCATTAAGGTTGTCAGATAATTTTCTTGCCTCTAAATAACTGAAAGCGAAAGGTGAGATTTTAGCCAGATGCTTTTCCTTCACATATCTAAGCTATTAGTAGCATTGCTTGAAGGCTATATCAAGGATTTTGAATCCTCAGACCGTAAGCACATTATTGCACACCACTAAAAGTAATGACAGTGATAAAAGAATAGGAACTGAGAAATACATGCTGTATTCCTAGGTTTCTCCACTCAAAAGCAAGGAAAAGCTTTTAACCATTCTATAAAGTTTATTTTACTTTTTTTTTGTAGGAGAGGAAGTTTCTAATCCATGAATTAGGCGTGCTTATATTTCTTTCAGAGGAGTATTCTAAAATATTGTTTTCCTACCCCATATCCCGATACAACCCTTGACAAAACCAGTGCATTTAGACAGTTCTTGTTGCTGAGCAGTATCTGTATTCAGAACAGACCAAGAGCAGTAAGTTGTTTGTGATGTATTAAATATGTCTTACGAAATTTTCAAATTACAGCCTTCTCGTTGTCATGATTCATGGTGATAGGAAGGGGTGTCTAGTGTTTGCTTATAATTTTGATACTTATGGGTAATGTCTAAGATCACAATGATACTGATTTGAGAGTTCCAAATGACAGAAAGCTTAGAAGTTGGAGAAATTGTGAGTATGTGCAAGAGGCATGAGCTCTAGCTCCACTGTGATTGTTACTGCGATGCATTGAAATGAAAATAAAACACATTTAATGCTGTTTTTCTCAATTAGTAGTATCACTGCACAACGCTGTGAATATTTAATGACTTCAGCAGAACAATATCATACACAGCTTTATCAAACATAACTGGAAGAGCTATAATAGGCCCAGACACAAATCCATATAACACAGCTAGAGATTGTTCAATTTGTACTCTGTATTTCTTAACACTTCCATAAACCACAAGAGCCAAATGAAACTTTGCCCAGGGATAACATCTGGGCAGTGCTTCTAAATAGCATGTTGTCACATATGTCAGGCTCTCCCGTGGCTTAAATTTGCCATAGGCTTAACAGCAGTTATCACTAATACAATTGATACAATAATCACTTGGCAAAAAATGGGAGTATTTCTTCACTGAAATCCAATTTGCAGTGATTAATTTACTGAGAATTTATGAAAACTGTCTACTTAATTATACTGAAAATGTCTGTGAAATAATTAATTTACTGACGTCCTTACTAGAAATGGCAGAATAAAAACTTTCCAGAAAATACTTATAATAAGATAAGCATTCTGCAGGTTCTTGTTTATTGGAGCATACTGTTATCAGTTTTCATCACAATTTTGAACACTACTTCCCTCATCACTAAGATATATATTGAACAGTCATGTCTCATTTTCAAAATGTTCCATGTCAGTATCATCATATCTGATGCTGGAAGTCATAATATTGAATGAGAATTCTTTTTACTGGACTCTCTCAACAGAGTCTCATTCATAAACTCTTACTGGTTTGGTTTTTTTTTTTTAATTCATCTGTATTTTAAGTCACCAATAATATGTGCTTTGTAATGGAATGTTAGCTTTCAGTACTTGGATAGAATAAGAAACCATTCTAAATATTTTATTTTTTCCTTTAAGTTTAATGTGGATGGAACATGGAAACAAAAATGAAATATATTCTCTTCATAGCATACATATCACAAAAATAAACCAGCATTGCAAATGCAAGCAAGTAATTCGTACACAAGGTTACAAATATTGTCTCTTTTCTCATTTTTGCCTTTCAAAAAGTGCTCTGACTGTGAACCGTTTCCTCTGTCAGTTATGATGATACTTATGGCACAGTCTTTCTGAAATTCTTCTTCATATATGATATTTCTCATCAATAAACTGTTTCTCTATTAAGATCTAACATAAGCATGGACAGATATTAGCATAAGTTCATCTTAGTTCTTTACCAAAGCATTAAATTTGTAGAGTACTGTGAGACAAACTGTCAGATGAGTAGAATGACACACATGACACTCAAGTATGTTGGGAAGATAAAATCAGTTTAGAGTCATGCTTCTGCAGATGTCAGCTTGGAATAGTCAAAAATGAAAAAGGAAGACTTGTGTCTCAGGTGAATAATCAAGTGGCTCTTCTTTTTAATAATGTGCCATAACTGCCTAAACCAATACACTTAGCTTTTCAGAAAGCAAAAGAAAGACTATTTTAAACTAGCTTAACAAAATAAAATACTGGTAGATCAACAGTTACAAATTTAAATAAGTAAAACACTAGCATAAAATCGCAATAAAAAGTCTGTTGCAACTGTCTTAAGAGGAAAAAAAAGCAGTATTCAAAATATTATGTGGCTACAGTTTGATTACTGGATATGTTTAATAAGACAAGATAATGATCAGCTGAATATTTGACAGTTTCAGTACACAAACTGTCTGATCTAGGACTGTAGTGTCTAGAATACATTTGCTAGCAAGGATACAGTGCAGAACTTTGATGGTCCATAATATTTGTACAGATAAGACGTGTANCCCAGGGATAACATCTGGGCAGTGCTTCTAAATAGCATGTTCTCACATATGTCAGGCTCTCCCGTGGCTTAAATTTGCCATAGGCTCAACAGCAGTTATCACTAATACAATTGATACAATAATCACTTGGCAAAAAAAGGGAGTATTTCTTCACTGAAATCCAATTTGCAGTGATTAATTTACTGAGAATTTATGAAAACTGTCTACTTAATTATACTGAAAATGTCTGTGAAATAATTAATTTACTGACGTCCTTACTAGAAATGGCAGAATAAAAACTTTCCAGAAAATACTTATAATAAGATAAGCATTCTGCAGGTTCTTGTTTATTGGAGCATACTGTTATCAGTTTTCATCACAATTTTGGACACTACTTCCCTCATCACTAAGATATATATTGAACAGTCATGTCTCATTTTCAAAATGTTCCATGTCAGTATCATCATATCTGATGCTGGAAGTCATAATATTGAATGAGAATTCTTTTTACTGGACTCTCTCAACAGAGTCTCATTCATAAACTCTTACTGGTTTGGTTTTTTTTTTTTAATTCATCTGTATTTTAAGTCACCAATAATATGTGCTTTGTAATGGAATGTTAGCTTTCAGTACTTGGATAGAATAAGAAACCATTCTAAATATTTTATTTTTTCCTTTAAGTTTAATGTGGATGGAACATGGAAACAAAAATGAAATATATTCTCTTCATAGCATACATATCACAAAAATAAACCAGCATTGCAAATGCAAGCAAGTAATTCGTACACAAGGTTACAAATATTGTCTCTTTTCTCATTTTTGCCTTTCAAAAAGTGCTCTGACTGTGAACCGTTTCCTCTGTCAGTTATGATGATACTTATGGCACAGTCTTTCTGAAATTCTTCTTCATATATGATATTTCTCATCAATAAACTGTTTCTCTATTAAGATCTAACATAAGCATGGACAGATATTAGCATAAGTTCATCTTAGTTCTTTACCAAAGCATTAAATTTGTAGAGTACTGTGAGACAAACTATCAGATGAGTAGAATGACACACATGACGCTCAAGTATGTTGGGAAGATAAAATCAGTTTAGAGTCATGCTTCTGCAGATGTCAGCTTGGAATAGTCAAAAATGAAAAAGGAAGACTTGTGTCTCAGGTGAATAATCAAGTGGCTCTTCTTTTTAATAATGTGCCATAACTGCCTAAACCAATACACTTAGCTTTTCAGAAAGCAAAAGAAAGACTATTTTAAACTAGCTTAACAAAATAAAATACTGGTAGATCAACAGTTACAAATTTAAATAAGTAAAACACTAGCATAAAATCGCAATAAAAAGTCTGTTGCAACTGTCTTAAGAGGAAAAAAAAGCAGTATTCAAAATATTATGTGGCTACAGTTTGATTACTGGATATGTTTAATAAGACAAGATAATGATCAGCTGAATATTTGACAGTTTCAGTACACAAACTGTCTGATCTAGGACTGTAGTGTCTAGAATACATTTGCTAGCAAGGATACAGTGCAGAACTTTGATGGTCCATAATATTTGTACAGATAAGACGTGTACATGAGACTCTACAGATATAAAAATGGATTTAGAATGACATTTGAGGAGTTTTAGGGGATAGGTAGACAGCACTGAATACCTGCAGATTTTGTTTTCCTAATGTCTTGCTTTTATTTATATCTAGTTATATCTCAATCTACTTCTTCTATAATATTCTTACCTCAAAACATGATTTCAAATATGAACCTGCTGAATGATAGTTCAGTTGATAAAAAGATGCAAATCACAAAGTCACCATTAAAAACTTATATTAACAGACGTATATATCACAATGTAAAAATTTAGATGGTTTCTACAAGTTGGTATTACTATGTATTTTCATGCAAAATTAAATGGCAATTATCTTTATTTGTAAAAAAAATCTGCAAAGTACAGGAAAGTATCTCTATCAACTACATATAAATTAAATCACCTTTCAAGGGTGAAACATGGAGATTTTCCCTTATGTATACTGCAACCAGTCTTAACAAATATTTTGTAGCATAATTTTAGTGAAAAGAATCTTGTTTGTATCATTGTACATATCTAATATACTGAAAGAAAGAAAGCTGGCATGCCATTCTGTGAGGAGGGTCATTCAGAAGGAACATAATACAGGATTATACTGAGTTAGAATTTTTCTTTATTGAAAAGCAGGCTATCTACTAGCCTTTGTTTCCAGGAATGTTGAAGAATTTTACATTATGGAATCATAGACCTTAATGGTCACCTAGTTCCACCCCCCTGCCATGGGCAGGGACACATCCCACTAGATCAGGCAGCCCAAGGAACCATCCACCCTGGCCTTAAATACCTCCAGGGATGAGGCAGCCACAACTTCTCTGGGCAAACTATTCCAGCACCCTGTTCCTCATCACCCACATCAGAAAGAATTTCTTTCTAATGCCTAGTCTAAATCTTCCCCTCTCCAGTTTACAGTCATTACCACTTGTCCTATCGCTACACAACCTTGTAAAAAGTCCCTCTCTAGCTTTCTTGTAGACCCTTTTCAGGTACTGGAAGGCTGCTATAAGGTCTCCCTGGACCCTTCCACTCGCCAGGCTGAACAACGCTAACTCTCTCTGCCTGTCCTCATAGAAGAGATGCTCCAGCCCTCTGGTTGTCTTTGTAATCCTCCTCTGGACCCATTCCAACAGTTCCATATCCTTTTTATGTTGAAGATTCCAGAACTGGATAGAATACCCAAGGTGGGTTCCCACAAGAGAAGAACAGAGGGGCAGAGGGGCAGAGCTGGTTACTTTTCTTTTGATGCAGTGCCGGACCCAGTTGGCCTTCTGGGCTGTGAGTACATATTGCCAGCTCATGTTGAGTTTGTCATCAACGAGCACCCCCAAGTCCTTCTCCACAGAACTGCTCTCAATCACATCATGCCCCAACCTGTACTGACACCGTTGATTGCCCTGACCCATGTGTAGGATGGCACTTGTCCCTATTGAACTTTGTGAAGTTCACATAGGCCCACTTCTCCAGCTTGTCCAGATCCCTCTGGATGGCATCCCATCCTTCTGATGTGATAAATGCAACACTCAGCTTAGTGTCATCTGCAGACTTGCTGAGGGTTCACTTGTTCTTGCTCTCTATATCATTGATTCCAGTATGTATCCCCTCAGGACACCACTTATCATAGATCTCTCTCTGGCATCAAGCCGTTGACCACCACTCTCTGAATGCAACCATCCAACCAATTCTTTATCCACCAAAGAGTCCACATATCAAATCCATGTCTTTCCAATTTAGGGAGAAGGATACTGTGGAGGACTGTGACAAAGACATTCCAGAAGTCCAGATAGTTTACATCTGTTGCATTTCCTGTGTTCCCTGATGTGGTCACCCCATCATGGAAAGACACTACTTTGGTCAGACAGGACTTACCCTTGGTGAAGCCATGCTGGCTGTCTTGAATCACCTCCCTCTCCTCCATGTGCTTTAGGATAGTGTCTAGGAGGATCAGTTCCATGATCTTCCTAGACACCAAGGTGAGCCTGACTGGTTGCTACTTCCCATTCTTTCTACCCTTTTAAAAATGAGCACAATGTTACCCTTCTTCCAGTCACAACGGTCTTCTCCTGACTGCCATGATTTTTCAAATATCATAGAGAGTGGTTTGGTAACCATGTCAGCCAGTTCCCTCAGGACTCTAGGATGCATCTCATCAGGTCCCATATACTTGTATAAGTTCATTTTCCATAGGTGGTCACAAACCTGATCCTACCCTACAGTGGGAGGGGTTTTACCTCCCTAGTCCCCATTTTGTTTTCCATTGATCCAGGAGGAATGAGGAGAGTGGTTGTTGGTGAAGACTGAGGTAAAAATGTTGTTGAGTAGCTCAGCCTTCTCCTTGTGTGTTGATACAAGATCATTATGTTCATTCATCAGTTAGGGTGTGCTTTTTTTATAATGTTATTACATAAATAAGAACATTATTAACATTATAATGCTATTGCTTACAATAAATGAAAGATTCAGCAAAATTAAAATTTTGAAAGATAAAAACAACCTAATCTTTCAGTTAAATAACTTGCCTACAGAAAATTAAATCTGTCTTTTACCTTCTTTGTCTGTAGTCTTCTGACTTGTATTGCTGGCCACAGTGGTTCAGCCCATAGGGAGTCCCTAGGTTTTATCTCAGAAAAGAAAGAGATGAAGAGAAAGCTAATGATCTTGTTATTTTAATTTCTGTTTCTGATGCTGAGAAAACCCCTGATAATTACAGTAAGTATATTTTCAGTTTTGTCAATCAAAATTGCCTGAGCACTGCTTTTGGGAAAAATAAATCAAACAGCCTGACAGCTACTTTTGATAAAGTATGAGTTCTCTAGCAATCTGGTTTGATTTGAAATTAACAAAGTATGTAAATAGTATATGAAAACGTGAAATCATGCTCTGGAAAATCTGTGGAGATGCATAAAGGTATAACTCCCAGTTTTTCTCTCATTCTGCCACAGAATACCATTCCCACATCAGTCAACTAAAGGGAGTAGCTTTCTGTGCACAGTTATCTGTAGCATAAATTAGGCATCCTTTGCATAAACTTGATTCCAATGACAATTTAAAGCTGTGATGGGAAACTTTCATGCAGAAATTTTAGCTGTAAATGCATATTCTTTTCTGCAGTCTATCACAGAGATATTGGAAAGCAGAGACGTATGGGGTTGAAGGAAGTGTGCTAGATCTTTCAGTTGTGTAGCTAGGAAGTGATACAAGTCACTGACAATCCTTTGGCTATTTTACCACTAAGAAGTAGTATGATTAGAATTCCACAAGAGAAAACTAGTGAAATTTTCAATATTTGCTTTTCTGTCTGTCCCAAGAGGAGTAAAACCTTGGATGTCTGTCCTCACCCCCAAGCCCCTCCTCCCTTGAAATAATAAACCAGCAGTTTTGGACACCATTTATCTGAATGTAGTTTTGTCAGGTTCATGTTCCTAATGTTGTGGATACAGAATTTTCTATACAAAATAGAACAGTTTGAACATGAGAGGTCTAAAATCAGCAGGAGATATTCAAATTACTTGACATACACACCTGACTTTGTATACAATTAATTTTACTTAGTGTGGTGAATTGACCCTGAGTGGACACCACGTCTGCTAAGCTTCTCCCCTCCTCAGCAGGATAGAGTAGGGAGAAAATCAGAAGGATTTCACCTCCCAAGTTACTGATCACCCTAAGCCCACTGAGTAAGGCCAGGGGAATACTGGACAGACAACCTTGACGCTATGTAAAAAATTCTTAGCAGTAGCCAAAACTTTCTTTGGTTCTCACCATCTTTCTAGCTACTAGTATAAAGCACAGTAATATGAAATCTGCTATGGGGAAAATTAACTCCATCTCAGGTAGACCAAATAAATTCAGTTTAAAGGAGAAGGAAAGAATTCTGTTCCTATTTGCAAGTGAATAAAGTATCGGCAGTCTAGAGACTGTAACAGCTCATATAACCACTGCCCACAACCATTCAGGAAGATAACAATGTATCATAAGTACCATATGACTGTTACTTAATTAAGGTGCACCTAAATAACAATCACTATGTTAGTAATGTACATGCATGCAATGTGCATTTAAACATTACTGTATGTATACTACATTGTGTTTGCTGTTGGAAATATATGCACATCTTCAGGAACTCTAACTTTATCAATAAGATTAGGATAACAAAGTACCTTGTCCATGATATTCTTCAGACCTAAGTCCACATTACAGACATAATGTGACTGATTAATCTGTTTCATGAGCAAGAACTTCATGCTAGTGAGCCTCACCATGGACAGTAACCCTGTGTAGCATGACATGATGAAGCGAAACCATAGAATCATAGAATCTGGGGGTGTTGGTTGACAGCCAGTTAAACAAGAGTCAGCGGTATACTCAAGATGCCATTGGCCTTCCTGGCCTGCATCAGAATTCGCATGGCCAGCAGGACCAAGGAAGGTGATTCTCCCCCCTGTACTCAGCACTGGTGAGGTTGCATGTTTAATACTGTTCAGTTTTGGGCCCCTTGCTACAAGAAATACATTGAGGTCCTGGAGAGTGTCCAGAGAAAGGCAACAAAGCCTGTGTAGGGGCTGGAGAAGAAGTCTTACACGGAGTGGCAAATGGAACTAGGGTTGTTTAGCCTAGAGAAGAGGAGGCTGAAGGGAGACCTTATCACTGTCTACAACTAGCTGAAAGGAGGTTGTAGATAGGTGGGTGTTGGTCTTTTTGCCAAAGTTATACGTGATAAGATGAAAGGAAATGGCCTCAAGCTGCACCAGGGGAGGCTCAGATTGGAGATTAGGAAAAATGTCTTCAGCAAAAGGGTTACCAAGCACTGGAACAGGCTGCCCAGGGAAATGATTGAGTGACCATCCCTGGAGCTGTTTAGAAGAAGGGTAGATGAAGTGCTTATGATATGGTTTAGTAGTGGACAGGTACAATTTGGCTTGATGATTTCAAAGGTCTTTTCCAACCAAGAGATTCTATGATCCCTTTGTAAAGCCTCCCTACCCTCAAGCAGATAGACACTTTCTCCCAGCTTAGTGTCATCTGCAGACTTACTAAGGGTACATTCAAGCCCCTCATCCAGATTCAGATTTAGTAGTAGACAGGTGCAGTTGGAGTTCATGATCTCAAAGATCTTTGCCAACCTTATGATTCTAAGGTCTTTAATAAAGATGTTGAACAGAACTGGATGCAGCACTGAGCCCTGACTTGTGACTGGCCTCCAACTGAATTTAACTCCATTTACTATGACTCTTTGGGCCCTGATATCCAACCAGTTTTTTACCCAGCACAGGGTATGCCTGTCCATTCCAATGGCAGTCATTTTCTCAAGCAGAATACTGTGAGAAACTGTGTCAAAGACCTTAGCAAAATCCAGGTGCGCTCTATCCACAGCCTCTCCCTCATCTGTTGAGCAAGTTATCTTTTCAAATGGTCTCATCCAGGGCAGTAATAGCTTTGGTTCCTTGAATTAGGAAAGACAGAAGATTACTATAAATTTCTCTATAATTTCTGCCCTTTACGCAGTAAATCTTACAGTCAGCCTTGGATGGTGGTGTTTTTCTTACTGAGATTACAAAAGAACCAGCACTTTCTTGGCAGAAGACAACACGCGCAGAAAGTTAAACTAAAATGTCTTAGTCTAGAATATCATTCAATTGTAGTGGCAAGAGACATGAGGCATGTGAGACACATTCCTAGTGCCATTTTAGGCCTGGCATCTGTTTTGTGGACTGGAAGAAAATAGATTTCCTGTATGATTTTTATTAGCTCTGCATAGATGTTCCAAATGCCCTAGACCTATTCAGTGGGATCCATGCCTTTACATGAGCAATAGAATTAAGGTCATAATGCTTGCTAACCTAATGATGCTTCTCTAGCTTGCAGAAAACGATACTGGCTTCTCTAGAGATCAACTCATCTGCCTTTTCCTGTGCAGCTAATTGTCCTTGGAAGTTATTAGAAAGTAAGACCAGAGTGACTAATTAAGACTTGTATGTCTTTTAGATACCATAAGTAGGGCAGATGCATCCCAAATATATGTACCTAAATTAGAAGGCTAGTCTACATTGATTCTCACACAGGCAATGCAGAAAGATAGATTCCTCCGAAGATTTACTCAGAGCAGGCATCTAATTTAAGCGCTCTGTATATAGACTAGCTTCTCATCCTTTGCTAATTACAGAGAAAACCTGAGGACTTTACCCTCTCTGTCCTATTTTCTTTCATTTTTTGGAGGAAGAAAGAAAATAGAAATGTGAAGGGGATGTAACTAGCTGTGTTGTGACTGTGTTGTTCAAATATGATATGGAGGATCTAAGGATGTGTCCTGGTTTAGAATTAGAAAAGATAAAATTTAAAACTTTTTCTGCAATTTCCAAGATGAAATTTCATAGGCCAATATAGTCTTTGCTACAGGACTTTTTTTCTTTTTCTCTGACTTTGACCAGAATCTCTTCTTTAAAAAATTGTTAAAAGTTTTGCTGAAGCTGATATACTGTTAAAAAAGTTAAAAAAGTTAAAAAAGTTACAGCTTTGAGAAATCAGCATTTTCTGTCAAACGATGGTATTGTCAGAATGTTCTTGACTCTATTATACCTGAAAGCCCGGAAATTCCACTTCTTGTGAGTGAAAGTCCAGTTGTATGCAGTGCAAATTCAGCTCAGCCTTCATGGAAAGAAAATAATCTTGAGCACTGAGCAAATACATAAGGTCATGTAAAATGGGAGCAGTTATGACAAACAAAAATGGAATTTTTGAGACAGCATCACATAGCAACTTAAAAACTCAGGAGAAAAATATTGAAACAAAAAGCATAAAACCTTTCTGGACCTGCTGTTCATTAGCAGTGAAGGACTTGTGGGAGGTGTGACAGATGGAGGATGCCTGGGGCATAGCGATCATGAGATGATAGAATTCTCAGTTCAAGAGAAGCAACATGAGGGGTCAGTAGAATGGCCACCTTGGACTTCTGGAGGGCAGACTTTGGTCTGTTCAGAAGGCTGCTCGACCAAGTTCCATAGGAGACAGTCCTTAAAGTCAAAGAAGCTCACGAAAACTGTATGCTCTTTAAGAAGGAATTCCTGGCAGTGCAAAAGGAAGCTGTCTCTGTGTGCTAGAAAATGAGTCGGCAGGGAAGAAAACTGTCCTGGCTGAGTAAAGAGCTCTGGGAATTGAAATGTATTGTAGTACAAGAGGTGTTTACTCTTTACTGAAGTCTGACCATCTACATAATTTGAAATAGGAAACAAAAACTTTGATATCACTATCAGACCTATTTATTTTTCTGTCAGATTTACTGTTAAAATAACACTGACTTTAATGCAGTGAAACTTTAGATTCTAAACAAAGAGTCAGCCAAGGCAGGACATTTCATTTATGTGCATGGCACTAGAGCAGAAGAAATTAATTTGTGTCAGAGAAAGAGACAAAATGCTCTGACTCTCATAATAGTTTTTATTGTCTATACCATCTACACATGTGCAATCATATAATAATCTGTATAAGAGGATCTTATTATTTTTATGCTTCCATAACACAATTCAGGCAGGTGTAATTAAGCATAGATATCCTTCCATAAGTGTTTTGAAAACAGGTAGGAAGTGTTAGGAATGTCCATGCATTTGGGGTTCAGCCTACCTTGTCTCAGGGAAATGTATGCCTCTGCTGCTATATTTAAGAGGACTGGGAAGAGTTAGCTTTGTATTCTTGATTATTTCCATCATTTAACCACTAGTGTATTCCCTATCTCTATTTTAACTAACATAGTCAAAATAAATCTGCTATAGAGAGAGCTGCCACTACTTACTACAATCTGTAGCCTGATGTGCCATCAGAGCTCTGAGTCAAGGATTTTTCCCTAACTGCTGTATAGTCAGTATAGTATAGAAAGACAGTATAGACATTGTGACTTTTATATAAAGTGCTTTCCAGAACACTCACACAGATGACAGCACATATATCACAATACTTTGTAAGAGAGTAACACCAGTTTTTGAAGATCCCCATGCTAGGGTCAGGGAGCAACAAGTGTAAACTGCTTTTTAAGGGCAGATGACACAAGGGTGGTCCAAGGTAGGAAGGACAGTGCCCTCATCAATCAATGCAATCCCATAGCCTCTGAACAAAAGTCACCACGCAAGTCTGGTCACAGTGTAATCAATTAGCCAAATCACTGGATAGCCAGAAAAGTCCATAGCAATGAGGCAGGTCTGAGGATCAAGGCAAGAAGTCAAATCAGTGGGTCAAGGGCAGGACCAGGACCAACACAGCATATAAACTGGAATAGACAGACATACCTTACAGCACAGGCAAAGATGGAGCCTGAACTTGAATGCAGCTAAGAAAAGTAAGATGCTTACTTCTCACATCTATTTTCCACAAAGCTTTGTTCACTCAGTGTGATCCAAGGCCACATAGCAACACAGAACAGAGCTGGCTTGAGCAGCTGAGCACCTAGCATAAAGCCCAGGTCTCTGACATATGGTACTGAAGTCCAGGACTACAAATTCAGCTCAAACCAATGACAGCCTAGCAGTATAAGCTTTGGCTACTCTTGCTTACTTGCCCTGTCAGCACTTGTTACCACATGGCCCTTTTGCAAATAATGTGATGTGGCTTTGAGAAGTAGAATATGGGACCTATTCATGAGTCTGTATGTCATGGGACAACAAGGCTCCATCCTTTTCATAGAAGAGTCTGCAGCTAAACGCAAATCTATTCATCCTCATCTATCTTTTACAGTCAACAAACACAAAATAAGCCACTTTCAGGAAGCAATCTATCTTACCAGCATTAAAATAAGGTGAAATGTTTCTCAATACCTTTTAAGTACTTTATTGTCTTTTTTCAGAATTAAGAGAGACTAAAGGAACTGGTTTAAGTGTAGACATCTATGCCAGTGATCATGGAGGGTTAATTCAAGCTAATGGATGGATACCCACCCACTTTCTTACTTGTCAGGAGGGCAGGGGAATAAATCAAGATGAAAAGGCTTGTGGCTTTACGTAAACACAGGAAATCACTTACCAGTTGCTGTCATGAGCAAAAGAAACATAATTGGATGAAAATTAAATAAATTTAATTCAAATTAAAATAGATTTGTGTAATAAGAAACAAAGACAAAATATTAAAATACCACCATTGTCCCTACCTTTTCCTGGCCTCATCTGCACTTGTTTAGGAGCTCAGTGAACAGAAATGTGCAAACAGGGTCAGGCTTCATCAGAAGACTAGGCTCATCAGTTTGCAAGAGCAGTTAACGAAGGCAGGGCACCCAGGGAGGGTAATTTTAGGATTCCACATTTTGAAAAACAGAGCATGTGTAATAAGATTTTTTTCTAATAAGTGCTTCCTGTTTGTGTAATATTGTAATATATTCTGCACCTCCATATGTTTTTGTGGCACCATGCCGGTTATATATAAGCTTTCTATATGGCACAGTTTTCATAGCCACACTTAAAAAATAACTTCAGAGGGGAAAGATAAAACATTGAAATCTGACAGAGAATCTGTCAAATGTCAGCTAGTATTGCAGTTACACGGGAACTTCCAAGAGATATCTACAAGCCTTTTATCTCTTGATGGCACGGCTGACTGTAATTTTAATATAAAAGGTCCTCCACATCTGTCTGCCCACGAATAATATTTTTATTGGTTTTTACAATGAGATTAAATTTAAAATATTATAATGCTACCTGGAAAAAAAAGTACTTTTTGACATTTGAATGGCAATAGGTGGCACAGATAAATACAGGTTTAATTATATGAAGCATAGGACAACTAATACATCCTGAATTTCTATGTTATCTTTTATAACAGGATGCCATTCACAAGGGCTTTAAGTATTCAGAACATTAGTAGTATTCAACAAGTTCTTTTAAGAATGAATTACTTTTGAAAGTCTTGTGGACAAGTAATGCCATTCCAAAAATAGTGTGCAAGGAAAGCATTTTAACTTACTGTATATATCCTCCAGGCAAATTGTGCATTGTAACATACAGTGAACATAGTTCTGCAGAAAATATATCATGATGAAAATAGTATCTTAAAACTGGAACAAAATTTAACAAACAAGTGAAATGAACTGAACTGAAATTAAGCTTTCAAGTCTTGTCTCCATGGGTTCACAGGTCTTGCCAAGAATCTGCTCCAGCATGGACTTTCCACGGGGTTACAGCCTCCCTCAGGCATGTGCACCTGCTCTGTTGTGAGATGATTTATGGTATGCAGGTGGATATCTGCTCCACCATGGATGTCCATGGGCTACAGTGGGATATTCTGCTTCACTATGGTCTTCACTACAGGCTAAAGTGGAATCTCTGCTCTGGCACCTGAGGCACTTCCTTCCCCTACTTCTAGACTGACCATGATGTCTCCAGAGTTGTTTCTCTTGCACAGTCTTACTCGTTTCTCTTCCAGCTGCTGTTCCACAATTTTTCCCCCTTCTTAAATATTTTGTCACAGAGATTTTACCACTGCTGCTGAGTGACTTAGCTATGGCCAGTGTCAGATCCATCCTGGAGAAGGCTGTCATTGCCTCAGTCAGACATGCATCTTTTCTCAGAAGCCAGCCCTGTATCCTCTTTGCTACTAAAATCTTGTCATGTAAATACAAAATTGTTGCTCAGAAGTTTTTAAGGTGCTTCAGAGGATTTTATATATATCTTCTGGCTAACTCTCTTCTTAGATTTTTCTTATAATTTGAATGCTAAAAAGTTTAATTATAAAGCAAATATCAGATGCATTCAAGAAGATTTAATTCATACTTTGCTTTGTACATCAGAAGAAATTGTCAGCTGACTGTTACTTTACTGTCATTTTACAGTAAAATGAAGGTTTATGGAATCAGTTATCCTTATTTTAGAGTGAAAATTAAATTCTTTGAAACTTCTTTCCATTGAAAAAATTCTCAGACATAAATGGAAACCAGAGTTAAAGTCCAGCTCAGAAAGACAGTTCTATATAGATGAAGTATTGTTTTGCTGACATCTTGACAGGAAGAATCTAAAATGTTTTATTAGGTTTTTTTGGTTTTATTAAAGAAAACAAAATAAAAGGACATTGTTGCAAATGAAACTTGGGTGTCTATAGTCAAGGGCAACTTCATAAATCCTGAAATGGAATCAGAAAAAGAATATAGAATCCTACACTCCAAATTAAGGTTCTGAGTTAAACCTTGAGGTACCATCAACACTCAACAAACTTTTAAAAGCTAGGCTCCAGTTTGGTGGAGAAACGCTCACCTGTGTTTCTACAGATGAAGTCTTACAGCGGCCTAAATTTATCCAAAAAACTACTTAAGCCTGTCAAAACTACAGAGCTAGTGCTTGATGCTTATATCCCTCATGCATTCATAAACCAGGTAATTTCTCATTTACATTTGGAGCTATATCTGATAAACATGTCTAGAGACTACTACCATATATAAGACAAAGTGTATTGAATGGTCTCATTCTTGCTGAACTGACTAATTTTCTTCCTGATTTCAAGTGGAAATTTGCAATTTGTAAGCTGTAACAAGTGTATTAGGGAAACTGAAGAAGACAAGAAGGTGCCACTCTGTTTCAATTATGGTTTTTAAAAAATTGTTGTGTCTTAACAAGTATTCTTAAGCCTTTCTTATATTCAGGAGTCCAGACCTGGACACAGCAAACCTGATTACTCAGTGTAGGATCTATCAACCTGTACATATGTTCTAGGATATTTTATTAATCAGTGTATACACATATGTGGACAACAGAAAGGAGTCCTTCATCACCTTTGCTAGGCTTTTGATTTGAACAAGTCTGCTGTGAAAGTAATTGTTTCCTCTACTGATGAAGATTAAAACATCTAGCTCAGGTGAACACAATTATTAGCAACAGTGGATGGAGAAAGTCAAGAAGGTGAGTCATTCTTTGTGGACATCTTCGTAATGTTGGGTATAGTTTTCCACCTTGGATTTTATAAACTTGTTAACAAGTTAACAAACTTGTAGAAGATTAAATCAGGTAAAAATAATGGATGGGGTATGCATGGCAAATATACATCTTTATGTATCTGTACTATAAATCGCACAGTTTGGGTAAGAGGCTATATAATTCTTTTATAATTTATCTATATCTTCCATCATATCTAGTGCATATCTTATCTATCATGATATGAAATTAGACTACCACGAGCAACTGTGATATAATCAAACTCATACTGGAGGACACAGAGATTGATCAAGTCTGTTAAATCTTTCAGACTGTTATAGATTGAGATCAGTAGGCAAAGCCCATTGTGTCCCTAAATATATGCACCAGGGAATAGACTAAGTAACTGTGAAATCTTTGCCATAAGTCCATGTATCTATAATGATGCCTTAAAAAATCTAAGTACAGCATTATGGCACTGTAGAACTCATGACTGATTTCAGACTGACTACATCAGATTTAGTAGATAATGTCCACAAATTAGGCAGAAGCTTTTAGTAAGAGCTTTATAATGGATATTTATCATGTGATATCATTTCATCAAAAGGGATAGATGATGCTACTTAGGTTCATTCATGCTGTAGCTGTACCTAGTACTCAAAATTATGTTCAGAAGTAAAGTGGACCCAGTTTTTTTCTGCTATCTTATGCTAAAATTCAACTAACAAATAAAGCTGAGACAGGGGTTTTGTTAAGATTGGTTTGGATGCTACTTGAGCCTAAGATGCCCATAAGACCCTTCTTAAAATGTAACATGGACATAAGTTTTTGCTATAAATTCGAAAGAAGGTTTTTCTTTTAGAGTTCTGTGTTTTCAGGGAATGTGACTCCTCAGGTATGAGCTCCTTTTGACCTGCACAGCTGAAGTAAGGTCACCTTATTCTAAAGCCATTGGCTGCACACTGTATCGGAGAACGTCTCATTCAGAACCTTTGCTCTAGTCAGCAAACACAAATTGAATAAAAAAATCCTACCATCCTCACAAGAGCAAACCACAGGTTGTTGGAAGGAAGTTAACTCTTTTTTACATAGTCCTGTCAGCCCCACCTTTCTGATGTGAATTATATATGTGACACTACAGTAAGGGAAGAATTTATAGGAACTGCTACCTTAATCTTTTCTTTTACACACTCTTACCATATCATTCATATGTTTTTCTTCAAGATTTCTGTTTTTATTTTTGATGCTATCTCCAAATTATTTTACTTAGATTTAACTGGTTTTCAGTTTTACTTCTGTTCTAATTTAATTTGAATATTTAAATAAATAAAACCTATCTCTAGAGAAGAGTTACAATTCAAATGAAATTGTAATAAAAAAAATTAACCTAATATACTTATTTCATTATTTTTCACAAAGCTTACTAGTATTTTAGTACTAGAGGAGTGGGATGTTTATTTAAATTGAAAGGTCAAACTGAAAAGCACTTGCATTAAGCAATTGGATATGTTCAGATTTGTTGAGATACAAACGTCTTTAATTTTTTATTTTCATTTGTGTTGTTTAAATTGGTTTTTTGTCACAGTTGTGAATACTCAAAGATAAGCCCAGTCTGACTTTGTACTAGAATGACCCTGATTTAAAAGTAAACTGTAGGCTTATTTCTTTGTTTTATAATACTTGATTTTGCCAGCTAAATAACAGACTTAGCACATACATACATTACTACACCTGTACAGATATATTCATACATTTATATTAAATATATATGTGTTTGCATTTCTGTATATCCCTTTGAAATATGATGGGCTTCCTTATATAACTGGCAGCTTGTAGGTTCAAGCTGAATGCTCCTAGTGGGAAAAGGAACATAGACATTTATCTGAAAGCCAGTGGGAGAGGAAGATTTGATTCCCCAACATCGCCACTCCAATTCCAGCATACAGAACTTACACAGTTATCCATCAGTCATCCTTACGTAAGTAATTCTGCTGAAATCAATGCACTTGATCTAGTGAGGAATGACTATCCATGACAGAAATTAGACTTGCAGAATAAACTCTAAGAAACAAAAATACATTCAGGGTTATTTTTATATCTCATAAAATATTACAGTCCGTACTATATTAATTATAGAACACCAAACTGAAATAACTATAGCCTCAAGCTCCACCAGGGGAGATTTAGGCTAGAGATTAGGAGAAAGTTTTTTACGGAAAGGGTTATTAGCCATTGGAATATGCTGCCCAGGGAGGTGGTTGATTCGCCTTCCCTGGGGGCGTTTAAGTCATGAGTAGACGAGGTCCTGAGGGACATGGTTTAATGTTTTGTGGGAGTGATTGGACTTGATGATCCGATGGGTCTCTTCCAACCCGGTGATTCTGTGATTCTGTAATAATATTATAAGGATCTCTGCTATGAAAAAATCAGTGCTTCTGACTATACAAAGTTGGAAAAAAATATTTTTCTTTCATATCAGCTAGCTGTTATGCTCTTCTGAGCATACTAGCTCTTACTGTAGCAAAGAACTAGTACAGCAGAAATAAAAAAAACAATTATTACATTAAAGGAATAATTTCACATTGGACATTTAAATCACTCTGTTCTCAGAAAAGCAGCTGAAAAGTGAATGCTTATGTTATTACGGTTGTGGTAAAGTGGTTTGTAATGCTCTGCATTCAGACCAGAAAAATTCCCCCTGAAATACACACACAAAAAAAATATTAAATGTTTAGTAAATTTATTCAGACGTTACTAGTACCATCCTCTTCTCTCCAGAGAACTCTGAAACAAAGAAATCTGTCAGACTGAGATAAGTATCAACCTTTATATGGAATGTAATCTCTTAATAACTATAAAAGATACATCCAAAACAATATTTGCCTAGGATTTGCCCAGTCTGGCGTGATCATGAAGTCCATTAAGAGATTCTCTAAGCCCTTTCAAAACACTATAGATATAAAAAGCCTGGATATAAAGTAATTTAAGCTGCACACAGAAAAAATCTCTCTAGGAATACTAAGCATGAATGATTATTATGGCAATTCTGGGGAACTGCAAAGAAGTGCCAGCAATGACAGCATGAGGGCATCACAAGATCATAGATATATAGTCAGCGGTCATTAAAGTCACTTGCAAGCTAACATTCATATACTCATATAAAAAGTAACATCCCTTTATTGTGTAATAGCTGCCAAAGAGGAACATTGGTTTTGTAAAGATGTGTTACTGATCTAGTCTTTCACAAAGTAATTTACAGCAATCTGATGTATCTTCACACAAACAGCAGAGAACATATAATTATATTTACATCTGTAGTGTAAATTTGCTCATGAGTAGTTTCAGAAAATGTATTTCCATTTATAAGACCTTTACATCCTTAAATAATGTAAAATTACTTGTTCTTATAAAATCTCAAGGTATCCTTGTTAGAGGTCAGTATCTAAGGCAGGGACATCTTCTTGACTGTAGTACAGATCATTAAATATAAAAAATAATAATAAAGAGATAGGAATATAATTTTGTTCATTGATTTGAAATTAATTATTTTCATTCTCTGTCTAGAAGAGGAAAGTAAAAATACTACCCAACGTAAGAATAAACCTATCTGTCACAGAAAGTGTCACAGAAAAGCAGCTGGTGATGTATAATCAGAAAACGGGACTTGAAATACAGGAACAGTGTATGAACTTGTTTCTCCAAATAATCTCCCAATTTCCCACTGAAATACATACTTTCTGAATAAGATGTAACATGTTTGTCTCTGACCACTTGGATAGATTTTATTTCCACTGCCTGCTGCATTCATGAGGCTTGTTCATATCCAGATGACAAGTTCCGCAGCTTTAATAACATGTTGCATGAAGCTTTCATGAGCTGCACCCACCATGGCTAATTTATAAACTGAGAAATTTACTGAACTGTTGCCTGATCTATGACTTCTATTACTGGTGTTACCAAAGCATACAAAGTCCAACACAAGAAAAATGAAACTGTATTTGTAACTCTTTTTTTTTTTTTTNATGTTTGTCTCTGACCACTTGGATAGATTTTATTTCCACTGCCTGCTGCATTCATGAGGCTTGTTCATATCCAGATGACAAGTTCCGCAGCTTTAATAACATGTTGCATGAAGCTTTCATGAGCTGCACCCACCATGGCTAATTTATAAACTGAGAAATTTACTGAACTGTTGCCTGATCTATGACTTCTATTACTGGTGTTACCAAAGCATACAAAGTCCAACACAAGAAAAATGAAACTGTATTTGTAACTCTTTTTTTTTTTTTTAATTAAGAAAAGCACCTATGATCACCTTCAAAACAGTTCCCTTCTGAGCAGACATGCAGCTGCATAAGATACTACCAAAGTTCAAAGCAATTCCACAGATGATTTTCTGAAAGGCTGTTGAGAGTCTCTGTCATTTTGACTTTCACATCTACTGACAAAGGGGTCCTTCCTTTGAGCCCTCTCTTGATCTTTGGGAAGAAGTAGAAATCACAGGGAGCAAGGTCTGGTGAATAGGGAGGCTGCTCAAGCACAGTGATGTTTTTATTAGCTAAAAACTCTGCTCCACAGACAAAGGGTTGTGGGCTGGCACATCATCTTGATGTTAACTCACTGTTACTCTTACATACTGACATTTTCTGACTGAGGGTAAGAAAATGTTTATATTTGAGCACACGTGCACTCTTATTGAGTGAAATAATCAAGCTGAGCCTTGTCTCACAGTAACAGGTTAGAACATGTTCTATAACCAGCTCTTTGTCTCTCCCTTTCCACTCTTGTTTCTCAAGCTATACGATCAATCTTGAGGGTTTTTTGTACTCTGTGACCAAATTAACAGGTTTCTCTTGTTCTTAATTTTTAGTAGGGGAAAGAGCTCCAACCTCAAAGAAAGTACTAGTGATAGCCTTTTCTTTTTCTTTTTTTTTTTTCTGTTAATATTTAAGTCTACTAGCCTTGCAATTCTTAGGTAAACATTTTGTATTAAATCTAGTATTTTATGTTAAACCTAAACAAGAACAACAAAAAAATCAATCAACTAAACAGGGAGTCAGGAAAAATCACCTTTTTTAATTATTATTTTAATTGTTGCTTTAAAAGACATATTTTGTGCTGCTCTATATACTTTTGTGCTTAGAGAAAGTAGCCTTAATATCCATCTACCTAATTTACCTTGTTTCCCTATACTCATTCACAGATTGCTTTACTTCTTTCTATGTTTTTTATCATGCCTTTGTTTCTGCAGTGGTTTCTTAGATGATTTCCAGATATTTTCTTTGATAGATATCCTACTTAGACATAAATGTGTATTATACATGTCTTTGAAAGGCATTTCTCTCCCAACAGTCTTGGCCTATTGCTGTAGAACTCATCCTCCCTAATAGTGCCTGCACGCTTCAGAGAGTTTCTTTCTTTTTCTTACCGTGATATTCAGCCTGCTGTACCTGTCATGTAGTTCTTGACATCTCCATATATTTCTATTCCTTGTCTAGCTGACAAAATGGCAAATGAATTATGTCATCTATTAGGACAGATTTGCTTCTACACTGTTAAAAGGAATATGAGATTAGTATCTGGACAGCCTCACTTTCACTTGCAAAATGTAAGTGGACACTGTAGCCTTCTTATAAAAAGATTCTACTGCTTTTGGTTCTATGATTTTAATGGGTGATGACAACCATTTGGATATATAAAAAATTATCTAATTGAAGATTAAAGGGGAAAAAATCAGAAATCACTATAGTTTCTTTAAATCAAGTGAAGAATATTATGAATTTCAGAATAAATTACCAATTGTTGGCTATGTCTTCTCTCATTCTCTTCCCTACTCCTTACGTATCATTAGTCTCCTGTTCCCCTTATTCACACTATGTATCTTCAAGATTTCTTTCACTTTTTTTCACCACTTTGATAAAACCAACTACTGCCTACATTTTCCTCCATAACCCCACACCTCTATTCTAGAAGTAAAGCAGATAAAATATATCTTCCTACTAATAAGAGAATTCTCTAGGAATACAGGAAAAGTTGCTTAATTTATTCCTTTTGCTCTCAGTGGGAGTCAGGGTGAATAGCATTGACTCTTGTCTTCCCAGGTATTTCCAGCTTGATGACTATATAAGAGCTGGTTAGTCATTGCAGTTCTTTGTATCTCTGAGGACTTATGAAACAAGTTACTTCCTGCCTTGGTGCTCTCGAATTTTCTTCTTCATGATTTCATGGTTTGGGGATATTATGTTCCTTTTATTCAAACCTAATATTCAGACTACTACTTTATAACTAACATCCTTTGCATGAAGCATGACATGTATTTTAGGGACCTGTTACTATAAAAGAAAATTTCGTAAAAGAAGCCTAGTGATATTTAGCATATTTGTGTCTTTAAAGCACTCCATGAAGTATGGAATTGCAACCTCACAACCACAGAAGCAAGGCAAACAAATATCTCTGAAAGGACTGTCTCAGAATGGTTGGAGTAGAACTGAAAAGTCATGCTACTGACAACAATACACAGAGAAGTAGTATGTTATTATTCACATAAATTTCCCTGTATTTGCATATCAATGTCAATAGGCCAAAAGGTTATAAAAAGGCATAATATCTTTTTTAATTCTCTGTAGACTGAGGTGAAGGACAAGTTAGAGAGTGTTCTTAGAGAAGGAATCTTGGGTAGGCTTAAAGATACCAAAGAAAAAGTAGAGTAGTTGTAAAAAACCCCTCCAAATGAATGAGAACAACAACAAATCCAGTACAATATAGGTAAAAAGATTTCAGACCTGAGGAAGTGCAAGATCATATGAGGCATTTCCTGAAATATGGAAAGATTGTGGACGCTATTAATTCTGAAACTAGAACATAAAGTTTGCAAATACAGGGGGGTGTACTGGTAGTTGATACAGTCTTATATTACAACTCTGCAGTCAATTACTCAAAAAGAACCCCAGAGGAAGTTGTAGGGAATCCTGTAACAGATAACTACCATAGGGGTAAAGATTTCTGTGTTATTAGTTTTTCCTTGCTCTCAGCAGTAAGCTGCTGTTTCATAAGGTGAACTGTGAGACTCTATTTTGCCTCTTATTTAACATCAAGTAAGGAGTCCATAACAATTTTGGAGTGCATCTGTCAAATCTGAGGCTTGGTTTTGATTGTAATTTCACTCTTTTTTTGCCTATCATTCTGAGAGAGCGGTTGACTCACCATTGAGTTCCTGCCGCTTCATCCCCTCCGTTATTCATTGCAAGCAACACAAAACAAGGGCTCAAATGACCAGCTTTCAGAAGAAATGTTTATGGCAAACAAAAAAGTCAGACTTCACACATACTAACTGTTATCTGCAGACTTGCTGAGGGTGTGCTTAATCCTACCATCTATGTCATGAATGAAGGTACTAGTTGCAATGTTGATCTCTGAAGGACACTGCATATTACTGATCTTCCTTTGGACATTAACTGCTGTTGATGTAGCCATCCAACCAATTCCTTATCCATTGAACAGTCCATCCATCACACCCACATACCTCCAATTTAGCAACAAGGATTTTGTGTGGGACAATGAAGGCCCATAGAAGACTGAAGGCCTTATAGAAGTCAAGACCAATTCTTTGTCCATTGAAGCAGTCTTTCCATCACAGAAAGCCACTAAGATTGTCAGGCATGATTTGCTCTTCGTGAGGCCAAGGTGGCTGTCTCTAATAACCTCCTTGCCTTTCATATGTTTTGACACATTTTCCAGGAGAGTCTGTTCTGTGATCTTATTGGGCTCTAAGGTGAGGCTAACAGATCGGTTGTTGCCAGGCCCCCTGTTTTTACCTTTTTTAAAAAGGGCATGATATTTCATTTTTTTGCAGTCACTGAGGACTTTGCCTTGCTGCCACAGCTTTTGAAATAAGGTGAGGAGTGGTGCAGTGACTGCATCAGCCAATTCCCTCAGGACCCTGGGGTTCATCTCATTGCATCACATGGATTTAAGTATGTTCAAGTTCCTCAGGTACTCTCAAACTTGATCTTCTCCTACAATGGGAAGGACTTCCTTGCCCCAATCCTGGCCTTGAATTTCAGGGGCTTGCTAGGTGTGGGAAGAGAGGCTACCATTGAAAACAGGCAAAAAAATATTGTTGAAGACCTCAACCTTCTCAATGTTAGTTGTTAACAGCTGTCCTATCTTATTGTCAGGGCAGCCTGAATGCTTTTGCCTCAAACATTTTGTCCAGTGGGCACTATGATCTCATGGTTTTCCCTTGAAGTCAACTCTTCACCCCACCCCAACCCCCACTGCGGCTCTCATGTGGAGCTGGGAGGATATAGAAGCGCGGGGTCAGGGTCAGAGGCCAAGTGGCCTGCGGTCCGGGGAGAAGTCATGCGGTGGGCTTCCGGGGTGGCCAGGCAGCCAGGTGCCGGGCGGTCGCCATGGGGCCGGGCTGCACCTGCACTGAAATACAGACCTGCGCTGGAGCAGCCCAAACCACGCGACCGGACCACAGGGTGATACAGTCCTTATTTCTCTTTCTGTCTTTTCTCCCTTCCTCACCTCTCCCCCTGACCTCACGGTGTGCGTGTCTGTTTGGATCGTAGGGGCTTGGGTTACCAGGGATTTATTTCTGTAACTCCGGGCGGCTGAGTATCTCGGCTCGTTGTTGTGCCTCCTGGAAATAAATACTGTTTGATATTCACCCTGGGAGTAACCTTTCGGTCTCTGGATCGCTACTCAGACAAACAGACCCTCCTTTCTCCTCCTCCCTTTGTCCAGGTTGAGACACTTATTTACCAGGCAAAGTACATTTTCTTTAAAGTACATTTTCTTTAATTTTGCTTTTCTGACTAAAGTACTTGTAGACAAACTTATTGTTCTTTACATTCCTTGCCAAATTTAGCTCCACCTCTGTCTTAGATTTTCTGATCTTATCCCTACACATCCAGGCAGCATCTCTATATTCTTCCCAGGATACATGGCCTTGGTTTGGCTTTCTGTGCATTTCTTTCTAACACATTAGTTTTACCAGGAGGTTCTTATTTAGCCATGCTGCTCTCTGGTCCTGTTTGCCTGATCTCTCACACATGAGAATCAAGAGCTCTTGTGCCCTTTGAAAAATGCCCTTAAAAATCTGCTAGCTCTGTTCAGCTGCTTTGCCTTTGATCGTAGTTTTCCAGGAGGTCTCATACACCAATTCCTTAAAAACCTGAAAGTTTTCTGTCTTAAAGCTTAACTTCTTGACTGCACTACTTTCCTGGACCATATCCCTCAAGACTGTGCAGTTCACTAGGCCAAGATTATTGCAGCCCAGGCCACCACTAATCTTTCCATTCATAATTTGTTCTTCCATGTTGACAAGAATTAGGTCCAGTAACGATTCTCCTCTGTGTGGGCTGTCTGTCATCTGCATTAAGAGATTGTCCTTGACACTTTCCAAACTTCTCTTGGACTACTTACACCTTGATGCGCTTCTTTTCCAGAAAATGTCAGGATGATCGAAGTCCCCCAGCAAGAATGAAGCTTGCGAGCATACTGCCTCCTATAGTTGAAGTAAGAATGCTTCATGAAGGGCTCCCTTCAGTCAGGCAGCCTGCAGAAAACACTAGCCACAATGTTTCCTTTGTTGGCTTGACCCCTAATTTTTATCCACAAACTCTCAATCTGTTCCGCTCTCTTCTTCAAAGACAGTTCTGTACAGTCAATCCATTTTTTTTTACACAGAGGGAACAAACTCTTCCCTTCTGAACTGTTCATAGCCATTGATTTCAGTGCTTCAGTTGCGATTTATCCTATCACATTTCATCAATAGCTATTAGATTGTAGTTTTTGAACAGCACAGTGGCTTCTAATTACTCCTGTTACCATAGTGGGTTACATGCATTGGTATAGAGATATTTATTGGGCTACTTATTGATCATGACACCTTTTAAAAGGAACACACCCTAATTCACCTGAGGCATTTCACGGGTGTTCCCCCTTCTGTTCCTAATAAATCAGCAGTCCTTGGCTTTTACCTATCACTTAAAACCCCGCCACCTTCCTCTGCTAAATCAAGTTTAAAGCTCTCTGTATAAGACTGGACAGATTCTTGGCAAAGAACCTGTTTCTTGATTTGGTCAGGTGAATTCCATCAGTTCCCAGCAGACTTGGTTTCTCAAAGGTAGATCCATGGTCATAGAAGACAAAACCTTAAGTACGGTACCAGCCATGCAGCCAGTCACTGACCTGTTCAATTCATCTCCTTCCTGAAATCCTTCATCTGACTGGGAGAGTAGAGGAGAACTCAAGCTGTGCTCTGGATCCTTTTAACATTCCTCCAAGGGATGTATAGTCTCTTTTGATGGGTTTAAGTTCCCTCAGCTTAGTATCATGTGACCCTGCATGGAAAAGCAGGAGCAGATGAGGATCTGTAGGGTTTACCAGACTCAGTAGGGACTCAGTGATTCCACAATGCAAACTTCTGGTAAGTTGCATGCTGGCAGGAGATCAGGAGTCAAACACAGAGACTAATATAGTCAGCGGATGAGTCGTTTATTACAGAGCATCAGAAGCTTTTCTAGAAAAGGCAATGGTACACGTGACTAATATGTAAATCTTTACTTTAGTATTGGTTAATATCATGAGTCCATGTGAATACACCAATTGTCTGATTGGTTAGTATCTTTAACAAGAATAATTGTTAGTACAATTTCACACGTACGCCACGCATACATGAGTAAAGTCTCTCTTATCACATCAGGGAGGTATCCAGGCTGATACTCCCCAAAACTTCTCAGAGGCCTTGCTTCTCAGCTGTCCTTGGTGACTGCTACTCCTCAGTACATTAGCTCACAGGCTGGATTGTTCACATGGCCATTTTCCCAGAGATAGTCCTTCAGCATTCCAACAGTTATAGGCCTGCAGTCTATGACTTTCCAGTTTATGACTGATTACTTTCCGGTCTATGAATTTTTCTCCTCTAGACTTCAAATTATTACAATTTCAAACATAGTTCGTTAGGATAGACCTTTATACTTCACTGCAACTATGTTTTTAAAGAAAAAACCTTGCATAAATAACAAACTGTAAAGTAATACAGAGCATATTTTAGACATACTGCATAGTGCCTTTGAATCAAATCCTTCTCCCTCTGATAATGTCAGTGAGGCCCATTTCCATTCTAGACCCTCTTCTCTCTGGAATAATCTGTAAAATCTTGCTCATCTCTTTTGGTGTCAACCAAAAGGTCTGCAGAGGAATTTCCTTAATTTACTGTTTAATTTACATACAGACAATTCTATTGCATTCAAATCAGAATCTGAGTACCTGAATACTAAGTAGCTATGAGAGCTGTATATACTAAAAAGAATTGAGATGAAATCAAGCAGGAGAAAAAGTACTTCAGACCAGGAGATTTTGTAAGCTCTACTAGATTGTGGAAAATAATAAATACTTTACAGACAATGTTCAGTATGCTTTAATTCAGACTTCTATTTAAAACTGCAAAGTATTTAGATCCTAATCCTCAAGACAATCAATGGGTATAAAACCCACTAAAATTTGACATGTGCACTACTGAAACTTCTGAATAACAGATTATATGCCCTTGCAAGATTTTTCAACAGCTCAAAATTTATTACAAATTTTGGTTCATCTTCTGAAGAGTTTGAAGTGGACTTTTCAATGAAATCTTCTGGAGGAATATAACACTTAATAGACATTCCCAAAACAGAATTACAGTACATTGTATTTCAGTTTTAATGTATGTATCACAACTGACAATCAAGCACCTTTTCTCAGTCTAGTAAATAGGTAAAATAAAAGTGAATATGTCAAAACAAAGTGTTATGAATTCTGAAAGTCTTGATATGTCATTTGATATGAAGAAGTTAAAGAAATAAGAAGTAGAAACTCTGCTTAAAATTAGCTACCTTTCTTAAAAAAAGAGGAATGTGTAAAAAACCTAAGTTTCTTCTTATATAAATATTTTTACAATAATTTGACTTTGTTTTCTAATTTTTTTCAAGTATTGAAGTTCCATTTTTCCATTGCTTTGCTGAAATATAGCTGTTAAAAATATTTTTGGTGTTAGTAGAGTGAAGTGTTGTATAGAAGTCTTGAAATGCACAAATACCTCTTAAATTTTCTATTGTTACAATGAATGGTAGAACTTACTTCAGGTGTCCAGTGGTCTGAACACAAATAAAATGACAATAGCGTCAGTTCCAATTTCCAAGTTAGTTTCTTTCTTAGTAACTGACATAAAAGAAATACTCTCTGCAGGTCTGTTTTCAGACATACTGCTCATAATAGAAAGTGATTTAACCACTTAGTGAAAATGACTGGCAGATGGCATTGTTTCTTTCTTTTATAAACACAGTTGGAATGGAGTTTAAATCTAAAAGACCTTTTGTTAGTAATAGAATAAGGTGTCTGAAAGGAAGCTTACAATGCTTGTAACAACTCTGAAGACAGTTAACTCATGCTCCACAAGTTTAGTTCATCACTTAAAAATACAACCTTCCATAGACAATAAAAAAGGTTTCCAATACAAAGGATCTACCCTATAAGAAGAAAGCGGTGTATATTGTATGATAAGAAAGGTTAGTTTGGTCTGCCATCAAAGCAGTCTGTGATTAAAAGATCAGTAAGTTCAGACTGCTAAATTAAGACAAGATTTTTTAGGTGTGACATAAAATGATGTGATAATAGAGTCCAGTAATTTTTTTCATTTAGATATAAGAAATAAGTTTTCACACTGAGCAGAGCCAGTGAAGTTTTAGACTATCTATCAGTGCTTGAGCAGTAAACACTGAGTCCTCTCTACTACCTTTGATATGCATGTGAAATAGATTGTCCTTGGAGTTTAATATTCAATTACAGATTACTCTAAGAACAGTATTCTTCATCAGACTCTGATGGTGATGTTGAACTTTAAAATCTTTAGTATATGGCTGTTAAGTATTCTGCAAATGCTTTCTACATCTCTTGTGCTCTTATAAGCTGTCAGGATTTAGCAGTTGACCTATGATGAATGAAGTGAGAAAAGAAAAAGCAATCTGTATAGTAGTGTCCAAACTCTTGCTGTGAGTCTGACTGACTTCAACGAGCAATACTGAAGTTTTATGTCTGAACAAAGAAACAGAGAAAACATATAGCTTTGTCTCTATCGCAGATTCAGCAAAATCCTTCACATTTAAAAGGTGAAATCTGGCTTGCAAAGTCAAATTACTCCAAACAACAAGTCCCTGTTCCTCTCCCTCTCCTCTCACTCTATGTAAGAAATATCAGGGAATTACAGCAATAGAATTATTCTTCTTGAAGTAATATCAAGGGTATAGAAATATCCACATTTTTTTAAATACAGATACAGCTAATTCCTGGGGGAAATCTGACCCATGTAATTTGATGTTGTTATATTATTTAAAAAAAAAAATTCATCTGACCTGAGAGTTGCTTGAGTACAGTCCTCAGGTATGACAGATAACTTCATAAGTATTTTCTATGACCTAGTTTACTGATCAAAGGAGGATAAGGAATTAAGTTTTCCTTAGAGGAATTCAGGAATAATTGCATAGTTTCAAAGAAATGCTCTTTCCAACTCTTAATTTATGTCATCGTACCAATTTGAATTTATGGAAGCTATGCTGTGTTTCTGCTGACTGACTGAAGAATATAAAGTCAGGAGAAACTCTGTGAGAGAGAAATTCATGTCACACTGTTGGCAGCAAGATGTTATAGCTTTGATTCAAATTTTCACACTATTTGATACACAGTCCAAGCCAATAGTGCACACAGACTGTACAAATCCAATTTCTTCTCTGACTTCAATCTGTCTGAGAGATCCACTGGCACATGACAAACTATGGTAATGTCATACTGCGCATGCGACAGAGTCAGATCCCATTCATCATGCCTAGACTCTTCACATTAATATATTTGGTCCACAGGAAGAGGTTTGGATTTTGTTCTGTTTCATCTGAACTGTGTGAACATTTTCTCATTTTGCTATTACAGATCATAGAACCATAGAAACATAGAGTCAGAGAATCATAGAATAGTTAGGGTTGGAAGAGACTTTAAAGTTCATCTAGTTCCAACCCCTCTGCCATGGGCAGGGACATCCCACTAGATCAGGCTGCCCAAGGCCCCATCCAAACAGGCCTTGAATACCTCTAGGGATGGGGCATCGACAACTTCCCTGGGAAACCTGTCCCAGTGTCTCACCACTCTCACGGAAAAGAAATTCTTCCTTAGATCAAACCTAAATCTGCCCCTCTCCAGTTTATATACCCATCTCCCCTCATCCTATCACCACAAGCCTTTATGACTAATCCCTCTCCAGCTTTCTTGCAGGCCTCTTTCAGGTACTAGAAGGTCACTATAAGATCTCCTTAGAGCCTTCTCTTCTCCAGGCTCAACAACCCCAACTCTCTCAGCCTGTCCTCATAGGGAAGGTGCTCCAGCCCTTGGACCATCTTTGTAGCCCTCCTCTGGACCTGTTCTAACAGCTCCATGTCCTTCTTATGTTGAGGATTCCAGAACTGGACACAATACTCCAGATGAGGTCTCACAAGAGAGTAACAGAAGGACAGAATCACTTCCCTCAAACTGCATGTTGTTAGGTAGATAAGGCTGAGCATGGGCTAAGGGCTGCTGTAGCTTTCTATATCTTATTGTTGTTTTACACATTTTAACAAAACTTGTGAAAAGTTTATAGAATATTAACAGTTCAATAAATCACACGGAATAATCATGGAAGTCCTATCAGCTGACCTAGTTTTTCCCTCTTTTCCAATGTAGGACCAGCTATTAACTAGTAGCTAAGTCTTTTACTTATTGAGTAATGGCCTGGGTTAGAGGGAGAATCTTCATGGAGGTATTACAGAAAGTATTTTTTTATTTATCAAAGAGGCTAAGTTAATACAGGAAATCTAACCTAACTCAGCCTAATTAATGAAACTGTGGGTACTACATTCATGTCATGTGTAAAAAGGTCTTCTATTAATTCTATTTTTTTATTATATTGAAAATGTATTTTGTTCCATCTTAAATATAATAAACAAAACCTTATGATTTCTTCATTTTATTCTCTCCATTTTTTTAATTAGCAGTATTGTATAAATGAACATCTTGAAAGTTAATATACCTAGAAGAATTAATTGTTCATTCATTTATATTTGTATTTGCTGTCTTGTTTCCATTGATTTCAGTACTCTTGAACCTGTTCGAAGTTATTTCAATTCAGATAAGAATATGCTTATTTTCCACATAAAATATACCTTATGTAATAGGAAATCAAAAAGAATTTATGATTTAGTGTGTTAAATCCTGTTATTTAATAAAAAAGATGATTCATTAAATTTAAATTAAAGCAACAGCAACAGAAAATGATGGGTGTCAGCATTTAATGAGCAGCCCAAGTGCTAAGGCTGGGTGTTGAGAAACCTTAGACACTGTCTTCAAGGATATAAAAGATTATAATGACTCTGTTATGTTATGCTAATGAGGAAGTTGGCTGTTGAAGGCGGGAAATGTACCCTGGCCACATGGTTGTGTGGTTGGGCTGTGACCAATGAATGCTTGTTACTAGGGTGGAATCAACCAATCAATGTTTGGTGAGCTTGGGGTATAAAGGCAGCCAGTTAACCCAAAATATACGGCTTCATTCAGATCATGTTGATCGCTGTGTCATCCCATTTCTTCCATTGTCACATGAAAAGGTATATGATTTTTGATCATTAATTGAAACTTTTTTTCAAACTAAGAATTCTCATACACGCCTGTAAGGAATCAGGTTTGTGCACTCATGGGAAAAAAATTGTTAAGAAGAATAGACAGTCTTTAAAACAAAAACAATTAGTTTTTAACTGCCTCAAGTGTCACTTTATCAGCGGGATCTGCTATTGCCTCTGTACTAAAAGAATGAAATAAAATAATCCTGTAATGGCAAACATGCAAAACCCACTTTAATCACATATTTAAATAATGACTCTAACTACAATTCCAGCAATAAAAATGATTTTTTTGCTTGTTGTAAGCCTACCATTAAAGTAACACACTGTTTGTTCCCCAAATATGCATCTCAGTGGTAATATCAGAATTAAAATAAAATTGCAAAAAAAAGTTTACAGCTGAGATGCTCACAACCCATATCTAATAGTCTGTCATGGGAATAATTATCCGTAATGGGTATCCAAGGGATATAATTGTCTGCTGCTGTGAATTAGGAGTGCCACAGGTGGTGTTAATCACTTGGAATGTATTGGAGCAGAACAGCATCCAGAGACGGAGCCTGCTTAAGCTTGATTTGTGGAACAATTGTTTCTAGACACTTCAGACATAAATTGAGCTCATAGTAGTGATAGTGCACACTCAAGTAGTTATACTGAAACAAAGGGGTATAAATATAAAGGAAGAACAGCAAACAGTTTGATTCCTTAGCAAAGGTTATAGAAATGGTCATGATCAAAGTTGTTCCCTGTTGTGGTACTTGTATTTTTTGATAGGGAACAGAAACCGAAAAGGTTAATAGCTGCTTTTATTGCTTGAACCTACCTGGTACATAGGAGCAAAAGAGTTTTCATCAATTAAGTAGTCCAGAACTCCTAATCTTCCACTTTTTCCATGGAATGTGACTTATGTAGATATATACAAAGTAGTGATTTCTTTGATGAAGAATATCAAATTTATTAAAATGTGACGCTGTTTTATTAGAACGCTTTTGGCTGAATTTAAGAGTATATCATAAATAGCTTCTCAGAAATGTGATTGACATCAAAGGAACTGAAGTGACTAGAATTTATGTGAAATATCTAAACATAGACTAATCAAATAAATGTAGTGATACCTGGATCTCCTCAAAGTCAAGATTTTGACTAGACAGATATTTGGATAAATTAGAGAAAGAGAAAATAAGGCTATGAATGATACCATATGTCTTCAAACATGGTGATAAATTAAAAATTGCATTCCTCAGATCTTTTATGGAATTAGTCCATAAATTCTATACAAACTCCAATACCAAAATCAGTTGTCCTTCTAAGGCATGAGGGAGAGAAAGGCTGGTCAAAAATCACAGTGAAAAATTATCTCAGAAATTACAAGCAACCTAAAAAGTATCTTTATTTTGAGATCTTTAAAANTGTTGAAGGCGGGAAATGTACCCTGGCCACATGGTTGTGTGGTTGGGCTGTGACCAATGAATGCTTGTTACTAGGGTGGAATCAACCAATCAATGTTTGGTGAGCTTGGGGTATAAAGGCAGCCAGTTAACCCAAAATATACGGCTTCATTCAGATCATGTTGATCGCTGTGTCATCCCATTTCTTCCATTGTCACATGAAAAGGTATATGATTTTTGATCATTAATTGAAACTTTTTTTCAAACTAAGAATTCTCATACACGCCTGTAAGGAATCAGGTTTGTGCACTCATGGGAAAAAAATTTTTAAGAAGAATAGACAGTCTTTAAAACAAAAACAATTAGTTTTTAACTGCCTCAAGTGTCACTTTATCAGCGGGATCTGCTATTGCCTCTGTACTAAAAGAATGAAATAAAATAATCCTGTAATGGCAAACATGCAAAACCCACTTTAATCACATATTTAAATAATGACTCTAACTACAATTCCAGCAATAAAAATGATTTTTTTGCTTGTTGTAAGCCTACCATTAAAGTAACACACTGTTTGTTCCCCAAATATGCATCTCAGTGGTAATATCAGAATTAAAATAAAATTGCAAAAAAAAGTTTACAGCTGAGATGCTCACAACCCATATCTAATAGTCTGTCATGGGAATAATTATCCGTAATGGGTATCCAAGGGATATAATTGTCTGCTGCTGTGAATTAGGAGTGCCACAGGTGGTGTTAATCACTTGGAATGTATTGGAGCAGAACAGCATCCAGAGACGGAGCCTGCTTAAGCTTGATTTGTGGAACAATTGTTTCTAGACACTTCAGACATAAATTGAGCTCATAGTAGTGATAGTGCACACTCAAGTAGTTATACTGAAACAAAGGGGTATAAATATAAAGGAAGAACAGCAAACAGTTTGATTCCTTAGCAAAGGTTATAGAAATGGTCATGATCAAAGTTGTTCCCTGTTGTGGTACTTGTATTTTTTGATAGGGAACAGAAACCGAAAAGGTTAATAGCTGCTTTTATTGCTTGAACCTACCTGGTACATAGGAGCAAAAGAGTTTTCATCAATTAAGTAGTCCAGAACTCCTAATCTTCCACTTTTTCCATGGAATGTGACTTATGTAGATATATACAAAGTAGTGATTTCTTTGATGAAGAATATCAAATTTATTAAAATGTGACGCTGTTTTATTAGAACGCTTTTGGCTGAATTTAAGAGTATATCATAAATAGCTTCTCAGAAATGTGATTGACATCAAAGGAACTGAAGTGACTAGAATTTATGTGAAATATCTAAACATAGACTAATCAAATAAATGTAGTGATACCTGGATCTCCTCAAAGTCAAGATTTTGACTAGACAGATATTTGGATAAATTAGAGAAAGAGAAAATAAGGCTATGAATGATACCATATGTCTTCAAACATGGTGATAAATTAAAAATTGCATTCCTCAGATCTTTTATGGAATTAGTCCATAAATTCTATACAAACTCCAATACCAAAATCAGTTGTCCTTCTAAGGCATGAGGGAGAGAAAGGCTGGTCAAAAATCACAGTGAAAAATTATCTCAGAAATTACAAGCAACCTAAAAAGTATCTTTATTTTGAGATCTTTAAAAGTTCTTTTGCATTTTAGAATGCACAGTTTTATTTGGCCTTTACATGTAGAAACTAATAGGTGTACTTTTGATTTTTGCAGGTGAAAAGATCATACCTAGAAAGCAACAAGTTTCATCAGTCAAGAATTTTAAAGAAAAAGTTAAAGAATGAAGTAAGACCTCAAGTGATGTTTCAGGTTAATCAAGGAGTTTTGGTTTGGCTTTCAATTTTAATTCAGTTTATTTTTTTTAAAAGTCATTTGGTTTACTAAATTGTATCTTTGCTGATATATAGCTTATAAGATTTAGCACGCATCATTAAACCAAGTTTCATACTCCAACAGCTTATATTTTTCTCAGAAAGCTTAACTGCATGGGCTAATTAGAGCTTGAGAGCAATCAATGAAAATGATAAGTATTATTATCCACATTTTGTAGATAGGTTTATCAACATACAGATTGTATCTTGCCTAGAATAGAAGAAACTGTCTGATCAACATCAAGAAAAAAGAAATGGATACTTCAGATTTTGCCGTTCCATATCATAACTCTTAGATTATACTTGTTCTTCACTTCATTTCCTAGAAGTCGTGTCAGACACAAAAAGGAAAGAAGAAAATATGAAAATCTGTTTGGGAAAGAACACAGAAAAAATAGAACACAATACAAAGAAATCTAGAGTGAAGCAGAGGAAATCTGCTGCTTGGGTAGATAAATGAATAGAGAATAAAATGACATTTATCCTATTTCATAAAGGCCTTGAAATACAAAAATGTTAGGAAAAACTAAACAGAATTTATTTCATACCTTCAGTAGAGTAAATCTCAAAGCAAAATCATTAAGGAAAAAACAATTACATTCTGAAGATGTGGAAACAATAACTGAAAAGAAACTAACATTATTTATCTAAGTTATGCAAACAGAATAACCAAAGTGCTACAGACTTTTTTGGTGATTTGTTCTTAAAACACTTCCTATTGCAATACATTGAACAAGTGCATGAGTCTCTAGCTACACTTAAATAAAGAAAATAAACCTTTTCATTTTTATATACCTTTAACTGTAGTCATAACAAACTTCTAAATGAGTAGAAAACAACATCACAGTACAAAGACTTCCACTGCTAGATATCACAAACATTTGCGTCATGTATTTACAGAA
Organism: Piaya cayana; assembly: GCA_013389865.1. Taxonomy (NCBI): domain Eukaryota; kingdom Metazoa; phylum Chordata; class Aves; order Cuculiformes; family Coccyzidae; genus Piaya; species Piaya cayana. Next base: position 98,974 of record WAAB01007955.1, read on the forward strand.
AAAAGTGAAAATTAATGATCACGGCAAATAATCCACTAAGAATATCACCATAAGCATTTCTGTCAAGAGCAAAACTACTGCTGACAGCTACAGCTCAGCAAGGCAATAAAATACTATGTTATATAAGTACGTGTTATGGAAAGTTGCTTTTCCTTCTCTATGTGATTTTCTATTATTATTCAGATCTTTAAAGTATTTGTAGAAATGGAACTTTATTCTAGCTTTATTTTAAATGACACTAAGATTACAAGAATTGGTTCTGTGTCTTAGCTTTCAAGTGTATAAAACTTTACCTGCAGTGCCAAATGCCTCTCCCAAACTCATAATCAAGAATTAGCACACCATTACACATACGTATAACCATTTTAATGTTTAAATCTAATAGAAGTTGATAAAATACAGTCTGCCAAAATCCTGTGTGCACTGTGAATAATACAGCAGATTAACATACCACTCTCTGCTGGAGAGTTGGTCTGTTTACCTTCAAGCATTGCCAAAACCGTATTTTGCAGGAGATGCCTAAATTATCAGGATCAGAGGAGGGAAAAAAATAGGTTAGTTCTCTTTCTGCAGATCCTTAGGGGTATTCAACTCTCTTTTTGTTCAGATAAATCATATTAGATGACCAGGGTTACTCTACAGCATCTGAGAATCTGAAATGTAAATGAAAAATATGAAATAAGTAAATTGAGTTCTATGCATTGTTGGTGTTCACAAATCATGCAGGAATCCTCCACAATACAGTGACTCAACACTGTAAAATGATGGCGTTTTTCAAAGGAGCACTGATTTTTAGCCTGTTTGGGCTCTTCAAGTTAAATGGCATATCATCTAATTGTTTTTTTTACTGTGGAATATTGGAAAAATATAATACTCATTATGTCTTAGTACATTTGACCTTATATATCTGTGGATCAGTCTTTATGACAGTACAGCATCATATTTATGAAGTGGAAACAGTTTTCTTATAAGTTTATTTTCAAGATAAGTGAGTGATATGCACTTTTATGTTCAATCAGTTAAAATTTCTACTTTTACCTGAGATAAATAAATATGAGAACTAATTGATTCCACTTCTTGAATTTATTTTGCATCCCAAATTTCTTTTATATTTTTATGTCAGGGTGAGCTTTACTTAAATATCATATCACATCACATAAAATCTCCCAGAGTAAAAAGCACAGTATTTTAAATATGGCCATGTCAGAAACCCATTCTTCTAGACTGTACAGTACTGTTAGATGCATTCAAACAAACTAAATATTAATCCTTAGTTCTGCATTTGGTGCGTTGGAAGCATATTGTTTGTACCAGGCAAATACAAATAATATATAACCCTGAAGATAATGGATATGCATTAATATGGGTTTAAATACCACTAAGCAAATGAAATGGGTATATAATAACAAAATACATTCAATTACAGTGTATTTTATGCCTAGTAAACAAACATTCAATATTGTTAAAGGAGAATTGAGCAATATAACATTTTTTTCTGTCATTTCTTAAATGACAAAATGATTGATGCATCTTAAATTGAATTAATATACTGAATAGGTTAAACCCCATAGAACTATTATAATACCAATTTATCATTATTTCTGTATTCTTTTACATTATACACAGCAAAGGAAAAAGAAGAGAAAAAGAATATAATACCACTGCTTGGATAGATACCATTAAGCAAAATGTGGAAACAAAAATTTCATGTAGTTTTAGGTCAATAATATTTCTGATTCATCAATAAAGAGCATCATAGAACACTGTGAAGGCACTGCATCTCCAGATCAAATCTGTTTCTATCTAAATATGGTATTATTTGAAACATTAAGTCATTTTTTTAATCTGGATGTTTTTTCCCTCAAATCTTATAGTGATAATGCAAAAAGATTTCCGGTCAATCTTAATATCTGTTTAACAGCATAAAGGAAATAGCTTTTTAAAACAGATCAATTAATATATACAATTCCAGGATAAACTTAGAAAAATCAAGTCTATTTCCTCTGAAAATACATACGAAGTTGTGTACGTATTTCTACTGGTATAATGGCTGTACCTGGCCATCAATATACTCAATCTTTAAACTTGTCATTTGCATTTATATAAATGCAAAAATGGCAGAATGTTGTCCAAGTCTGAAAGGTATCAAGATGAGAGTTATAAGAATTAATATAATATGAAGGGGCATATGGGTTAAACAAGGGCATCTCTCAAGGGAAAAAGTGATGAGATCATGAGTGTTACAGTTAAAGAAAAGGTTTATTGATGAAGTCCTTGTTAGAACTGAAGGAAATTAACTTAAGGTAGTAATTATACACATAGAATATGAAATGGGAAAGAAAAAGAGAAAATAAGAGAAACGAAAGAAGGAAGTAGGAAGAAGTAAAAAGAAAAAAGAAAAAAAGAAGGAAAAGGAAGGAAGAAGAAGATAAGGAAGTGTTGGAAAACTTAAATGAAATCAAGAAAAAAATTCTGAGAAACACAGATGTCTAAAGAATGTATATAATTAGAAAGAAAAAAACCAAACACATTGAAGGACACTAAGAGATTATGGGATCACCAGGACAAGTACTGGAATTGCAGGGGAGTTCACCATACAACGGATTCAAAGCATAATGTTTTACAATAGAAGAGAAAATAAAACTATAAAGAAGTTTTCAGCAACTGATGATTTTCCAAGACATTATTTTTTTTAGCATTTTCATAGGAGTATTAATGTAATACCACAGTTCTTATGGTAATGGCATGTTTTCTCCAATTACACCATGTCACCACCTATGGAGTGTAACTCCAATTCCTTTTCCCAATGAGATTGTGTTGATACTGGAACACTGTCTTTTCATTTATGTCTAAATGTGTAGAGCAAGATGCCGTTTTCACTTTTTATTACATCTAGTCTAAAATTCCATGGATGTTTTAAAGAGATGATTCATGATATTATTTTGTGCATTTTAGACTGAAACGAATCAAGATAGCAGAGTAGATTAGTGTAACAACCTATAAGTGACAGATTAAAACAAGTTCAGAATTACTTCTAATAATTTCACTTGTTATATTAATGATAAACAATTACACCTAGTTAACGATGAGCACATGTATACACATATGTCTATACATACATAAGAAGTAACAATAAAATCTTGAGTTACTAGTTATTTTCCTGGGGGATATCTGACAGAGTCAAAGGTGCGCAATTCTTACCAACAAGGCATCCCTTCTTAGGAGGCAAGAGAGTTCTAGGTCTGTCAATTTGTCAATCAGTAAGCTGGTCATTTTTATTTCTGCTAAGAAAGGGTTTTCAGGTGCTAATTTTATAATTTTTGAAAACCTTTTGGCATCTCTTGGCAAGGTGGGACTAAGTCAATTCATATGTGTTGACTGGCCTTTGGCAAGGCTGCTTCTGTTGTCAGAAGTGGGAGCTCACATTTTGCTGTGCTTTTGAGGAGGGGTGATCAGCATGTGTTTTCAGGAGGGTGCTTCTGCTCTTAACTAAAGAAATATCAGACTGTGAGGCCTCCATATCACATCAGGTGTCACTTAGCTGATTTGAGCATTAGACCACAACCCTATCTATCAGTCTTACTCGATACAGTTGTTCGTCGCTTAAGCTGAACAACTCCATTTTGCAAAGTTCAGTACTTGCCACACACAGGGCACAGCAAGTCCATTATTCAACTGAAAGTGACAACCGAAACTGTCTGAGAGGACATTTGCCTAAAACCAAAGATTGCCATCAACTGGATTAAACAGTAACAAGGGAAATTTTAAAATTGTTATAAAACAAAGAAACAGTCAGCTTGAAAAGAAATATAAAATAGAGCACAGACATTTGTGAAAGTGGGGGTAAGCAGTGGAAAGGAAGCAGTAGGCATCACAGGGAATCTGTCCCTAATGGCTCTGGTCCAAAAGCATCACTGCCCAGCACAGACTGTGTGGCAAAACCCTCCCCATGGGGTGCCATGAGCAGCCTAAACCCAACTGCTGAGGGAACAGCATGCAGGGTCCTCACCAGTGGATGTGTCAGTTGGGTTTTGGGAGCAAGGGAGGTACACAAAGCTGAAGCAACCAAGTTCCCCTCAGGGTGGTAACCCACATGGCAGGAGACAGGATGAGCTTGTAACTGAGTGCGTGCTTGTGTAGAAGGGGGTTAGAGCTGCTTGTGAAAAGTTGTAGAAGGCTGCTCAGAAACCGTCCAGTGTCTAGTGCTGTGCTTCATCTGTTTTATTGCTGCTATCAATCCTGAACACAAGGTGCCCTGATTGCTAGTTAATAACATGTCATTAATATATCAATAAAATTTCCCTGATTTGACTGAAAATGAAAATGAGAGTAAGATGTCCTACTTTTTTCTACTATATTCATAGTGATTCTTACTATTACATGATATACATAGAAATATGTATTGGGCCTGTAACTATGACAAAGAATTTATATGAAGAAAACCTGAAGCCAAGACTAATCATCCTCCTGCTGGTTATAAATTTAAGTAAATAAATGATTTGAGGAAGTTTTCCATTTTACTCAAAATTTTTTTCACCTCTAGAGAAGTTTGCACTGAATTTGTTGTGATAAAATATCAAGACTTGACAAAAAATCCAACTATCCTTTACAGTACAACAGTATACATTTCTGCTGCCCTCAATTCTTAGAAGGGTGAACAGAAACATAACACATTTATATAGATCAAAAAAAGAGAAAGGGAAGAGGGATCAGCAAGTTTTAGAGGCCGGACTTGAACAAACAGAAAATTCAGATCTGTTCAGGTCCTTCTGTACTTACATTTAAGTGGATGCAAAAGAAGAGTTGGCCACTTACAGTTAGACAGACCAAAGCATATTTAGGTGGAAGTCCACTGCTTGATCAGTGTTTATACTTTATATTTCCTCTTCAGTTACTGGAATAAAAAACCTGTAACTTCAGAGAGCAGTATTTCTTGTTGCACTAAGTCTACATTATGATCAAGATAATGGCATTAATGGTACCTATCTCATATCATCTCACTGGTTACAGGCAGAACTCTTAGCATATTCCAGCTCCAGAATGTCTAAAAGTATATAAATTCCACCTTTAACTGTGGAAATCAAGAGTTAACATTGTTAGTAGGGCAAATTGCTGTTGCTTACTGCTGTTTTCCTGAAGTCATAAAATGTCAGTCTCTGATGAGAATTGCATGCACAAAAAGACAGAAAACTAAGCATAACATGTGTTTTCTAGGATTAAGTATTACTTGGTTTGTTTTATGCAGTATCTTCTCAATAAGAAGAGCTAATGCATTATTCTTTGCCTCTTTGCTATCCACTGAACAACCATAAAATGCTATCCCATCTGAACAGGAGCATCTTTCATTATCAGAAACATTTCTCTAAGTTTTGAGGTAGTAGATAATGAGGTCCATTGCCCCTAAGGATCTACAGTTATTTCAAATATTTTCTTTCTCTGGTTGATGGCATGGCATGCATGTGCTTATATTGCTCATTTTTCTGACAAATGCTTACTGCCCTTAGCACTTTTACCACATTTTTATTGCATAGGTAGAGGAAAGTCATAATGTGGATTGTGTTTAAACTGCAATGGTTGATTGAGCTCTCTGTCTTCTGGAAAATAAAAGATCTGATCTTAATGGGGGTTACATTGGGATGGTTCTCTTTTGTTTCCTGAAGTATTGTCCTTGCAGATATTGCAGCATACAGAATGTGAAAATGAATCTACCCAGCTATTTCTCCTTTTGTGCTGAGGACAGCTGTTTTATTTGCACAGCTTCAGCTAGAATGACACACTCTTTGCAGAAGCTGAACTTTGAAAATATTTCTATGTTAATTCTTAACATAGAACTTCAGTTTCTGCTGTTGCTTTTGATAGCTCTCTAATCATTCCTCTATGGCCTCAAGTTCCGCCAAGGGAGATTTAGGCTAGAGATTAGGAGAAAGTTTTTTACGGAAAGGGTCATTAGCCATTGGAATATGCTGCCCAGGGAGGTGGATGATTCGCCTTCCCTGGAGGTGTTTAAGGCACAAGTAGACGGAGTCCTGAGGGACGTGGTTTAGTGTTTGATGGGAATGGTTGGACTCGATGATCTGATGGGTCTCTTCCAACCCGGTGATTCTGTGATTCTGTGATTCCTCTATGTACAAAATCTTCAGGTGGGATAGGAAGGGTAGGAGAGGAGGTGAGGTAACCCTCTTTGTAAGGGAGGACTTGGGCACTATTGAGATGGATTGTGGTGATGAGGAGTTTGAGTGCCTGTGGGTTAAAATCAGAGGAGCCCATATGAAGGTAGATTTTGTGATGGGAGTCTGTTACAGGCCACCCAGCCAAGGAGAAGCAGCTGATGAGCGCTTTTATAAACAGCTGGGGTTAATCTCTAGCTGCTCAGGAGAAAGCCATTTCCATGTTCTGGAAAAAAAGCCTGCAGGGAAAAAAAACATCTTGGTTGAACAGAGAGATCTTAAGCGATATAAAGAAGAAGAGAAATATTTATGAGCTCTGGAAGATGGGTCAGGCCTTGGATGGACTACAGGAGGGAAGTGAGATTGTGTAGAGAAAAAATCAGAAGGGCTAAGGCTGAACTAAAAATCAGATTGACAAAGTCTGTGAAAGATAACAAAAAATCTTTCTATAAATATATAAATAATAAAAGGAGGACCAGGGAGACCATACAGTCCCCACTGGATGGAGAAGGAACAACAATGACAAGGGATGATGAAAAGGCTGAGGTACTTAATGCCTTATTTGCCTTAGTCTTTAATTGTAAAGTTGTTCCCTCTGTGTAAAAAACCCAGGAGCTAGAGGAGCAAAATGAGGCTCCTATGATCCAAGACGAGGTGGTCAGAGCCTTGCTTGTCCAACTGGACACCAACAAGTCTATGGGGCCGGATGGGATTCACCCAAGGGTATTGAAGGAGCTGGAGGATGATAGAATAATAGAATCAGAATAATAGACTTCTGTCTAGAAAGCTGCCTGGGGGAGAAGGACCTGAGGGTGTTGGTTGACAGCCGACTGAATATGAGCCAGCAGCGTGCCCAGGTGGCCAAGAAGGCCAATGGCATCTTGACTTGTATCAGAAACAGTGTGAGCAGCAGGTCCAGGGAGGTTATTCTCCCTCTGTACTCAGCACTGGTGAGACTGCCTCTTGAATCCTGTGTTCAGTTCTGGGCCCCTCACCACAAGAAGGATGTTGAGGCTCTGGAGCGAGTCCAGAGAAGAGCAACGAAGCTCCTGAATGGGCTGGAGAACAAGTCTTATGAGAAGCAGCTGAGAGATCTGGGGTTGTTTAGCCTGGAGAAGAGGAGGCTGAGAGGAGATCTCATTGCTCTCTACAACTACCTGAGGGGAGGTTGTAGGGAGGAGGGAGCTAGCCTCTTCTCCCAAGTGACAGGGGACAGGACAAGAGGGAATGGCCTTAAGCTCTGCCAGGGGAGATTTAGGCTGGACAGTAGGAAAAATTCTCCACAGAAAGGGTCATTGGGTATTGGAACAGGCTGCCTGGGGAGGTGGTTCATTCACCTTCCCTGGAGGTGTTTAAGGCACAGGTGGACAAGGTGCTGAGGGGCATGGTTTAGTGTTTGGTAGGAATAGTTAGACTCAACTATCTGGTGGGTCTCTTTCTACCTGTTTATTCTAAGATTCCATGATTCTATAATTCTATATGTATTTATTTCTACCTCTCCTAGTGATGGTTTGGAAGTACTCTAGCAAATAAAGACTTTAGACATGGCTCCCAGAAGGATGGTTTAGTTATGACCACCTTAATGAACATAAAACTATTTCAATGAGGTTTAATCTTTAAAATTATAGATTGATTATTTAAAGTGAATTTCTGAAAAACATCAGTTGTGACTATCTAGGTCTAGGAGTGACAGCTGTCAGCATGGAGACCCAAGTGGTTTTCTCTTTGATACTGCTAGAGTGGGGAGGGTCTTGAGGATTTGTGGTTAGATCCTTTACATCAACAAATGGTTCCAAGCTGGATTTGACAAAATTATTTTTTTGACCATTGACCCTTTTTGAGAATTGAATACTGCTAGGGAAAAGGATATGATCCACCCAGTAATTTTAGCCAATATTTTGGCCAACCTTGTGAGAACTTTACACTAGGAAAAATAGCAGAGCAATATGTAAATATTTTTTTTTCTAAGCAGTTGATATATTTATTTAATGTTTTTTGTGGTTTCTGCTGTATGTACATATGTAGCTGATTTTCAACACTGTTGCAGTTATTCCTAAGAACTCAGGAAGACAGTTGAAATTAAAGGGGAAAAATGTTTATTTCAAATGGAAGTGTAGAGGAGAAAGGAAGAGAAAAAAGATCAATTTTCACAGGTTCAGTTTCCATTAAAATACTCTAACTTTTAATTCTTATTTATCAAGGCAAATATAGCAACCAATACAGATTTTAAAGGATTCATTATTTTCATTCTAATTAATTTTTTTTTGTGACAGAGTAAGAATTAGTCCTTTTTTAGAAATACAAGAGAAATAAAACCTGCTATGTTGAAAATTCTTCAGAAAACATTAAATAAAAATTAAAAATATACCTTTTTTAAGGATGAAAAAAAGAAAAGGAAAAAAGAAAGATACACCACACTGCAATGCAAAGTTTGAAGACAATAAACCATTCATTTACTCAACACTGGTTATTTTAAGGATGGAAAATTATGTTCAACTGTCATCTTTATATTTCATTACCACTGTGGATCAACTGAAGGAGATGGAAGAACATTAAGAATTACCAAAGATGGAAAAAATGTGTATTTTTTACCCTCAAGGAGAGGGGATGGATGACAGTCTTTAAAATATAGAAGACTTGGGAACAGGAAGAGAATAACATCCCAGTTTGTCTAGAAAAGATGACTAGTTTTCACCAAAATATTAGATATTAGGGAAAATTATTGATAAAGGATTGACTGACTGATTTTCCAAGGAGATTGTTTGGGGACAAGAGGCTGTAGATGACAATTTTTTTTTCAGAAACCTTCAGTTAACTCTTCAGCTCCAGAGATAAGGCAATAACAGACTGTCCTAGCTCTGTTTTAACACAGTTTTATAAACAAACTCCAGGCAACTCCAAACTCCATTAACCATCATTCAAAACCAAGTTGGATATGTTACTAAATTAGTGCTACATGAGATGATTCAAGAGAAATGTTTTCTGTTCTGTAAGCAAATACTCTTATGCTCTATATGCTCCCTGGTGCAGAGGGACAATAAAATAGCAACTGTTTTGCAGTCAGAGCTTCAGAATAATTTGTAATTAGTGTTTTAAAATTAAAAAGTGAGAAGAAGCTGTAGTATTAATTCTTTTATTTAAAATCCATTCCATTTTCCACTTGCCTGAAGTATCGTTAATTTGATAGGCATCTTTTAATTTGTAATTAGTGTTCAGGAAGGACTGTTTTCTGATACTTTAAGTAGTGTATTATTTATTAATTTTCGTTCTTTCATTTTACTCAGTGCTGATCAACTGTGGACCAGATTCAGCACCCACTGAGACATAATTGTAAATTAGTTCAGTGTTCAGCTCATTTGGCCTTCTTATATTTTTGAACACATACAACAAGATAAATTATAACTGGATACGTTTAGTCTTCTCTGGCTGGCTATCTTCTATGCTTGCAGATAATTCTTGCAGAAAAAAAGAAGAAAAACAAACTAGTTTTTCTGTGTTGCTGTAGAGAGTAACACCAGCCACGTCAAGCTGTTGGCAGTAGAGGAAAAATGACTAAAACCATGTTCACTGAAATTCTTTTGAGACTTGCCTATCTCTGCTCAAGAATATGTAAAACTAAATTACATGATTTTTTTCATTAACTGCTACTTGAAGCTATCTCAGGATGACTTAACTGAATTACAGCCGTGAAATTGTAAAACCTTCTTGTATGTTTATGTACTTTTTAGTCTACATTAGCTTCTTGATATTAATTCTTTTCAATTAAATGTCATCTAGAGCCAAACAGTGATTTGGAATCCCTTATGCCAGGCACTGTACATACACAAGGTAGTTAACAAACTATGTCTATCCAATGAGCTGACAACAAAAATTGAAGAACAGATACAGAAGAAAAATTACTGTAAAATATAGATAGAGCATAATATTTTGTGTCCAGAAAATGCCAGTGTATGTGGCCATTCTCTCTTTAAGTAATTTAAAAGAATGGTAAGTAGAGTGGCTTCAGAGAGGACAGAGTTTCTCTCTTGACAAGAAGCAACACAGAGAAGACAAGGGACAATGGTACAAGTTGCACTGGCAAATATTTCATCTTGATATAAGAAAGATATTTTTTTCCCTGTGAAACCAATCAGTCACTGGAACATTCTCCCCAGGGATGTGGTAGGGTCTGTGTCCCTGGAGGTTTTCAAGACAAGATGCTAGGCAATCTCATTTAGATTTCCTTTCCCTCAAAAATTTGGACCACATGGTCCTTCAAGGTGCCTTCCAACCTGTCCTGTTCTAAGACTTTATTAATAAATAAGTTTGGTTTTTTTTAAAAGATGGAGGGAGAAAAAGCAGAATATGCTCTCATAGTGACATATCTCTTTTCACTAGCATTTTGCAATTCAGTTTATCAACATTTCTTGCAATTATATCCTTTTTTCCCTTAATAAAATGGAACTGAGTAGCTTTTATTTGTGATTTTAGCTAAGCATTAGATTAGAGATAAACGTTAATGTCTAAAAACTTTCCTATATGCTTCATGTCTGTATTTTTAGGTAATGTTTTTGTTTCATTACTGTTAATGATTTCTGAATATTTCTTAGTCCTTACTTTCCATTTTCAGCTACTCCTCTGCATGCTCAGTCTGAGTAATATATAAGGATCTTCTCTTAGGTTTCTAAACCATATGTTTTTGCATCTATACCTTTTTGATGGGCTGTGGTTGGGTTTTCAACCAAACTATGTTCGTACTGGAAACTAAATGAGGTCACTATTACCTGGATGACACTTGTAAGAATACAGCAGGAGGAATATAACATCCTGTGTGGTTTAGTCTTTTTCTTCTTTCGACTCATGGGTCAAATGCAGAGCCACTTCTGGACATATGCAATTCCATTGTTAGGCAGCATAAGGGGAACTCTTACACAAATATTGCCTGTTTTTCAGCAAGACTTCTTTGTTGTAGTTACTACATACATTACTGCTATTAATCATAATAACTTGAACTTCTCTTGTGCAACACTGCTTTAGATAACAAGAACTTCAATGCATTGTTTCCCTGTAAATTGTGTTGTTGAAAATACTGCTTTTTTATAGCAACGAGCTTAAAAAACTGAAGAAAATATGTAGAATCTCAGTTTTTACTATACTGCTTATTAAAAAAATGGAATGCCTCAATTATATTACTGATGACTTATTTTATAGTGAATGAATAGACTACACATTTAAATAGATTACTGGCCCTTAAAGTTACCCAGTACCAGAAATTAGTGTCAATATACATTTAGAGAAAGGAAAAAAAAAAAGACATTTATATGCATTTACATAAATAAAAATACAATTACATACTGTAATTGAAGAGGTATATTACTGTTTCAGTGAAGCACTTTGTTGTCCAGATATTAAATAACAGCCTGCGGATCTTTAAGAACTTCAAGAAAGAATTTAATCATCTGAAAAGTATTGGAATGAAAAGATATGGCATAAACAGGTAGATGTATATGTTTAAGTAAATACAACTAAGCTGAACTATGTGGTGATAGATAAGGAAATTCTGATTAAAGGATTTAAGCAAATACTATTTTGTTATTATCTTCCTGCAAGCTGCTCTAGCAGACAGTCTTACTACAGTAAAATATTTTTTGAAACTTCATAGATGTCATAAAGATTTTCCTGGGTTTAAAGCCTGAAGGGCTTTTAAATCATCCAATCTGACCTCCAGTATAAGACATTTCATTGCACTTCATCCACATATCTTTACTGAATAAAATATTGCTACATTTGAATCTTCAGAAAACAGTTGCATTCAATAAGAAAGAAATAAGAGAGACTTGAATTGGAATTCAGAATTACTTTGAAAAACTGGAAAAATAATAAAAGAATAAGTAATTCAGTTAAGTCATGTATACATTTTCTTTTTTGTTAAGAATAGGTAACTACAGAAACATGAGATGTAGATCAACTGATCAGATGACAAATACCCATAAATTACCTGGAAGTGAAAAATCATAATAAAATTGATCAAATATCTACAGTAGTACTGTTATTCATAGAAAAACGCTATGGGATATGTAAATAAGAGTGTCTTTAGTTGATTAATTAAAGTTTCATTTGGAGAACTAATTTAATTTTGAGGTCTTTGGAAGAATTCTGCATAAGTTGTAATGCTGTAGCCCAGAATTTTCCTACGGGTATCACTGGTAACAAGCCACAGGCTTTCTATTGACTCTGCAAGGTCCTGGGACTGGGATTGTCAGTTGTGCTTTATATGAATTTTTCTAGGTCAGACTGGAGCATCATGTTCTAATTTACAAGGGCTCCTCTCTAACAATGACAGGACTCCTGCCTAGGTGGCTTTAGTTTCAACATAGCTACATGTGTGGTGCAACGCCAAATGGCTTCATGTATTTTTTGACCAGTACATAGTGATAAGTGGTTATCCTGTGTAGAATATCTGAATATGGCCCTATACTAAACTTGCATTTTAGAAAAGTGCAGCCTTAGGATGACAGTAGAGCCTTTTTGCACTTACATTAGCAAAAAATAGTCCACAATATATATTTAAAACTGTGGATGTGGTCTTACTGGACTTCAGCAAAGCCTTTGACACAGTTTCTCACAGCATTCTGCTACAGAAACTTTCAGCCTCTGGCCTGGACAGGCGCACACTCTTCTGGGTGGAAAACTGGTTGGACGGCCATGCCCAGAGAGTGGCAGTAAATGGCGTTAAATCCAGCTAGAGGCCAGCTACAAGTGGTGCTCCCCAGGGCTCAGTGCTGGGTCCAGCCCTGTTCAATGTCTTCATCAATGACCTGGATGAAGGCATTGAGTGCACCCTTAGCAA